>OU898280.1:44102557-44116185 GCA_918026665.1 Diabrotica balteata
TCTTTTCATCGTCAAATGAACATGATATTACATTTACATGTTTTGTTTGTACCAAGTTGCGCGAATAAATTTTAAAAATAATCAGATCACTCTCGCTAAGGTCGCTGTTATTGGCAGTTGACTTCAGTGTTGGTCCAAACTTAACGTCAAATTTGTAATGTTTTCTTTTTTTGTGCCTTTTTATGTAAAATGTGTAGCAGTGTTAAGTTTACTGTGTATTTACAGTGAGGTTTGAATATTTGGTCAAGGATAACAAACATCGTTGGGTTTAGTCGGAATAAACCGGCAAATTTGTTGGAAAAAAGTGATTTATACTCAATGTAATGTGTCAATTCTGAACGAGTAATCACAGTTTTTATTTTTTAAACCGTCTTTCATCTGAACCGAGTCTAGAGTTTGTGTTCAGTGCCAAATCCAACCTCAAATTCGACTGTCCTAGGAAGCCGTTTCATAACATAATTCGCAGTGTGAGATGCAGTTTTTTGTGTGGAAGTAAATCTCCAGTATAATTCCAGTTCCCAACCTCCCAGAAATTTAAAGTAAAAGTAACGGTTAGTGAACTCCAGGTAACTTTTTTTGTTTTAACTTTTAATATAAAGATAGACATTTTTTTCTAATACTAATTGCTTTCATAACAATTTAAATTGTTATAAATAAAATTATGTGTTCCGGCGTGGCCTAGGTTGCTGTTATATTATTTGTTCTCAGTTTTAAGATTTGTTATTGACATATGACAGTTAGCACCATTTTTGACATCATATTTGAGATTTTGTTTTTGTTTTTATGTAAAAGGTAAACCACTATAGATGATTTCGTTTAAAAAGATAATTTTTTGTTTTTAATAATTTAATTCTGCTACAATTTTATCACTCAGTAACAATTGTTAATATTGTATTATCTCCAACTTCAATATTTTGTAAACTGATAGGACATAGTAAGTGTTTTTCTTTGTTATTTTAATATTTATCCTTGTCACTATTTATATAGTATTCTTCTTGTATTACTATTCATATTTGTAACTGTTTGTGGTGAAATAACAATTATTGTTTAATTTTTCCCTAAACCAATTTGTTTATTTTTTTTTAAGTTTATAACCCCTTTTGTGTTTTTTAGGACGGAAGAGCCTTTTTTTATCCAGCAGGAAGTTTCCTCAAAGCGGCGTCCTTATTTGAAATAGCTAGAGGACCTTCTTGTGTTTTGTTTGTTCCAGGAGATTCATGTAAATACCCTTTGTTTTATTTTTTTTTTTTTATAATTGCCCCAATTTAACCCCCTTGCTATTTACTTATCCACGACAAAGTTCTCCAGATAAACCCAAGAGCCGTTCGAAACAGTTTCGTTTATTTTGTTTGCCCTATCTCTGCCCCAATAATTTCTGTCCCCAATTTTCAACCCCTTATAGTAATACCCTATGTGGTAGGCAAAATGTCCGTTACATTGTAACCATGCATTTTGTCTTTTTTGGAGAAATTAACATGTTAAATTTTCTTGCGGTTGTATTAAATTGGTGTAGCATACTTTGTAAATCATCTTTACTGTAAGAGAGTAGTATTGTGTCGTCTGTGTAGCTGATTATTTTTGTTGTTTTTCTCCCATTTGGTATCCTGTTTTAGTTCTTACTTTTTTTATTATTTTATCCATAATCAGGTTAAATAATAGAGGACTCAGGGAATCTCCCTCTCTTATTACATTGACAGCTTTAATAGGGTCGATTAGTTCTTCTTCTACTTTTACTTTTATTTTGTTGTTTTGGTAGATATTTTCGATCGTTTCGATTTTTCGTAGAGGTATCTCTCTTGCGTACATTAAGTGGATAACATATTTTAATTTAACTTGGTCAAATGCCTTCTGAAGGTCCACGAAACATAGATATGCCGGTTTGTTGTATTCTAATGATTTCTCTTGCACGTGCCTCATTATAAATAAAGCATCGGTACATGATCTTCACGACCTAAAACCTTGTTGTTCTTCTACTAGCGTTATAATGTCATTCAGTTTATTTGTTATCACTTTGGTTATTAATTTTTGTGTTTTTAGTGTTTAAAAAACTCTCCAAATAGGATAACGTAGCTAAAGCATTCAATGTATGTGAGAAAATAACCCAACACGAAATGATATTGTATTTGTGTGAGCTGTAAAATCATGATGTACAAGATATGCTTGAGACTAATATTATGAGTTCAACAAGGATATAAAAGAACTAAAGATCAAAAATCATTAACAACAGATGTACCGAGGAAAAAAGAAATAGAAGTATTGAGAAAAACAAATTTAGTTACATAGTGAGGAAATAAGATGTTATAATGCTGTTTACACGATACTACAAATTAAGAGAGCACGTAGAAAAACCATATTTAGAACAAATAGAAAAATAAGCAAAAGATATAAATCTCAATAAAAAAATACCATCATGAGTGGTATGAAAGTTGAACATTGCAAAAGTGAATAAAATAAAAAGGATATTGATCTGGTTGAGAATCTAAAGACGATAATATTTCTAAAATAAAAAAAAGAACATTATTTTTTACCCCAAATATCCAAAATATTTTTTATTTTTAAAAAATTTAGAGTAAAAATTCGACGATATTTTCTATTGGCAATTTTATTTTACTAAAACCGCAAAAATCATAAATGTTCAAGCGCCAATAAAAAATCTAATTGCCCGTAATATTTTACAAGTAACAACTGAAATCGTAGCTTGAACTCACATTTTTAATTAAAATAACATATTTCGAATGTTCGTGTTCAAGTTTGTAACGAGAAGCAGTTAGTAACACCTGTCCTTCGTTGCAGTATTATCAAAATAACTGACAAATTTTGGGGCTCACTTTGCTATTAAGAAGCAGCTGCGTTTGAGATCATGCGGACCGACTGTGATACAACTTTAAAGTTATTTAATATTTTCGTTCATCGTTTACTTTAGTTACACGACATATTTTCAGGCCATTTTCCGATTTCACGGATTATTTCTGTAGCTTGTTTTCAAAACGGATCCATTTAATGGGACTTAATTATCTGAGGAAATAGGTTTTTTATGTTGACAATGTTTTTTACTATTTAAAAACATAACCATTTGTTTTTATTTTTATATATAAGGTCTGTTTGAGCTTCTAAGTTTATTTAAGTCATTATTAAAAACGCAATAAAAATAATAGCTACACTATAAAAATACATCTGTTAATAATATATGTACAGTTTACCCTTATGAGTATGCTATACTAAAACTACCTTACATAACGAATTTATTTTACTTATGTAATTTTCTTTTTTTCTTCATCACTTTATTAACTTTTTATTTAAAAAAAATTATCAATACTTTACACCGTCCATGTCTTTTCTATTTTTGTTCGTTATATTTTTAGTTATTCTAACATGAAACCATAAGAACAGAACTTATTACAAAACAAAAGGGAAACAAAACAGCACCCTACTTTGACCTGTCTGTCCTTGGTCCTATGTTTATGCATCCTTCACCGCAAGCTATGGCATAGCAGCAAGGGAGGTGTTCTCTTTATTCTCTCTATTGGTATTTATTAAACAGGCAACAGTTTTTCTTACTAATGAAGAAGGCAAACACCAAACACAAAAAAATATTGATTTCCTTTTAACTTAGAATAACTCCTCCCATCATCTTCTGTGAACTTTTATGCAGCTTTTACATATGTGATGTTTCTTTCATTGGTAGTCATCATCAATCAGCAAATCGCGTCCACTGCTGGACATAGGCCTTCCTCAGTTCTTTCTAGTGTTCTTTACACTGTTCCGCTTCATAGCCAGTTTCCCGCTACACGTTTTATATCATCGGTCCATCTAGTCGGTGGTCGTCCTCGGCTTCTTTTATAGTTTCTGGGACTCCATTCCATAATACGCCTTTTCCACCGTTCATCTTGTGTTCTGGCTAAGTGTCCTGCCCCAGTTCCACTTAAGCGTCGTGGTTCTTTCGATGACGTCTTGAACTCCTGATCTTTGCCTGATTTTGTTGATTTGTTATGTTGGTTTGTTATGTGGCAATGTCACGTTCAGCATTGCACGTTCCATGGCTCGTTGTGTAACTCTGAGTTTATTCGCAGATTTTTGCGTGAGTGTTAAAGTCTTTGCTCCATAAGTTTGTACAGGCAAAACACATTGGTTATAAACCTTTCGCTTGAGACACATGGAAATTGAACTGTTTAGAATATGGCCTAATTTGCCAAATGCTGCCATGTTAGGCCTATTCGCCTCTGTAGTTCATATGTTTGATTGTCTTAGCTTATTTTGATTTCGTGTCACAGATATTTGGAAGTGTCTGTTTATTGTATGGTCTTATTGTCAACAGTTATATTTTCACTCATTACGAGATTTGTTATAAGTTTTGTTTTCTTAAAAATTATCTTTAATCCTGCTCTTTCAGACAGACTTTTAAGCGAATGCATCATAGAAAACTGTATCATGTAAGTTATCTGCGATTAATACAACATTATCTGCAAACCTTAGGTGATTAATCTTTCTCCATCTATATTGATGCCCATATCTTGTCATTGAGTGTTCTTAAATATTGACTCTAGAGCTGCCGTGAACAATTTTGGTGAAATATTGTCTCCTTGTCTAACTTCTCGACCTAAGCTGAATTTTTCTGTGTCTTCGTGTAGTCGTATGCTTGATGTAGCGTTGTCGTAGATGTTTTTGATTAGTGTCGTGTACCTGTAATCTATTCGCCTTTGATTTAGGGCTTCCAGTATTGTTTCAAACTCTACAGAATCAAAAGCCTTCTCGTAATCGACAAATGCAAGAACGAGTGGTATGTTGTACTCGATGCACTTTTCTATTAAGATCTTTACGGTATGCAAATGGTCATTTGTGCCATATCCTGCCCTGAAGCCTGCCTGTTCTGTGGGCTGATAGAAATCAAGTTTAGGTGTTAGCCTCTTTGTTAAAATTTTCATAAAGAGTTTGTACATCTGTGTCAAGAGGCTGACGGGTCTATAATTTTTAATTTAGTAATACGCCTTTTTTGTGTAACAAGACTATTACTGCACTGTTCCAGTCTTGTGGAATCGTACCCGCAAGTGAGCATATATTAAACAGTTCGCTTACTGATTTTAATAAACTTTTTCCTCCTGCTTTTATGGCCTCGATAACGAGTCCACCATCACCAGGTGTCGATGGTTCTTCATTTCCTTTAAAGCTGCTCTTACTTCTGACACAGTAATGGGTAAAAATATTTCCGATCCCTGATTTATGAGAGTCTTTACTCGTGTCAGAAAATTGTCTTGTGGTCTTTGGCTGGTATAGAGGTCTTTAAAAAACTCTCTGGTTATTTTAAGAATGTTTTGTTTATCCGTTGTTGTCTTTCCGGCTTTATCTCTCAGCTTGTATATTTCTTTTTTACTTTGTGTGAGTTTTTTTTTATTACCTTTAAACCTTTGTTCTCTTCTACTGTTTGAGTAACTGCATTAGTATTATATCTTCTTACATCTTTTCTAATTTCCGCTGAAATTCTTTTATTTAGTTTTTATATCCTTTTTTGTTTCCTTTTTCGTTCTCGCTTAGGTTTCGTCGTATTTCCATGACAGCGTATTTTTGCTATTCTTTTCACTTTTGGTGTCATGTTTCTTGCAAATTTTTGAGTTGTGCGTTTCTGAGTCTGTTATTAATTTATTGTGATCGTCGATACTTAGAGGCTGGGGATTATTACTCTGTAAAGTTTCGGCTATATGTTTTATGTACGCTTCTGGATGATTTGGTGAATTCCAAACTATGCGTTTGCAACTGTTTATCATCTTTGCTCTTTCTTTTTGTAGATTTATTGTTACTCTAGATCTTGCTGGTTTGTGGTCCCTTCCTACTGATAGTTTATTGAGTACAGTAACATCTTGAATAATTTGCTTTTTGTCTGTTATTTTATAATCATATTCGCTCTTAGTTCTTCGGTCTGGACTAGCCCACGTCCATTTTCTATTCTGTTTCTTCTTAAAAAAGGTGTACATTGCATACAGTTTGTGTTGCAGTAGAAAGTTGTTAAGCATTTCTTTTCTTTCGCTTCTTACTCCGATTACCACTTCTTGTTCGTCCTTTTTCCTTCCGAGTTTCCCGTTGAAATCTCCCATTATAAGATTGGTATGAGCCGGTTCCTGCTTTTTTGCTCTTTCGATTTCCTCATAGAAGGCTTCGACAATTTTATCTTCGTAATCGCTGGTTGAGGCGTATACCTAGATTATTTTCAGATTGTATCTCTTATTTAGTCTTAGATTTATATACATAACTCTTGGAGAAATGCAGTCAATGCTCTGTATATTTTTCTGTAATTTTTTGTGTACTAATAAACCTGTTCCTCCAGTTGTCGATCCCGTTTCCCCTTTATAGTGGAATATGTTTCCTGATTGTGTAGATTATTTCCTTCATTGGTAGTAGATTACTATATATAGCACTTCTTAATGTCCGATCTTTTATTCAAAAATCCACAAGGAATCTACGTTCTGTAGTTGGCTGTATACCATATATTAAAAAATTTATTAAAAATCCTTTGTAAAATGTATATATTAAGATACTAACGTGCTAAGTTAAACATACAAAACGTTTTCGAAATCCATATTCCATCATCAGTGTCTAAGAGTACATGAATGTAGCTACTAAATATATGGGCAAGTTGCTCCCATACAGTCTTCGTAGACAAACCGTCTCAAGACTAGCAACTTCAACGTGGAGTCATATGTCGCCATGTTACCTAATCCAACGGTAACTTTAACCTTAAGTCATCATAAGAAATTTTGTAAACCAAATGTAATCATTATTTGTTAACGGGTTTTTACCCATATATTTAGTGGCTACATTCATGTACTCTTGACACTGATGATGGAATATGGATTCCGAAAACGTTTTGTATGTTTAACTTAGCCCGTTTGGGTTCTTAATATATACCTTTTACAAAGGATTTTTAATCAATCTTTTATTCAAGATGTTCTATGTGGTTTTTATTAGATAAATTTCGAAAAATAATCTTTTGTTGTGATTTTTTTTCCTTGACAATATTGTTAATTGGTCATAGTTTGGACTGTGATTCATCGTGACTGAATGTTTACTTAATGCGCAGACTTATACTTTGTTCTGATTAACTTTACTCTTGTGTGATATTTATCTTCGTGGCATGTTCATGAATGTTATTCAATATAACGTTTGTTGCACTTATTGGAAAGTAGACAACATTCGAGCTTTCTTTAATGTTTAAGGATTAAGCTAAAATGTATTGTTTTAATAAGTTAAGTGTGTAACGTAGAGACTGTTTTTATATTTCTAGTTAAAATTTTGATAGTGGAACACCATTCGCTGATTATCAATTGAGACCTCTGTTTATAAGGTTCTCTGAAATAAATTCTCCAACTCGATCGTTTTTAGTTTTGTGAGACAAGCCGTTTAATAGTTCGAATGTAATAAGGTTATAACTCTACTTTTCATATTTAATACTAAGTTGGTCTTCATCGAAGATAAATGTGCCAAAAAGTAATTAATAAACCTGTGACTACACATGGGCTTTCTATACCATTCTGTTTTTAGAACGTTGTTTAAATTCCGGTGTACCATCATGCCCAGAAATGGTATGCTGTTGTTGTTTTCTAATTTTACTGTAAATAGCAAATATTGACCATAACTGTTAAAAATATGTAGTGTGTCCATATTCTTGTCTTTTGGGTGTGCAATAATCAGATCGTCCATGTATTTCCTTAAAAAAGCGACATTAAACGGCAACATACTAATATAACTTTGTGTTTGTAACGCAACTCGTTGAAGACCATTTTAGTCAGATATGAAGGATAATATTGTAACAAATGTATTAAAACTTATTGAAACGTATTGTTAAAAGTGTGTCCATTGTTTTTCTATAGTATTAATGATTTTCTGAAATGACAAGTTAGTGAAAAATGACGCTACATCGAAGCTCACCAATCTATGATTTAGTGCAAATATAAAGACGATCAGGAGAAAAGCCACGAAAACCATGGAACAACAACTTACTTGAGGCACATTGAAAACTAGATAGAGTTATGCCTACGTAGCAAGAAGAAGAGAAAAACTAGTATTAAAGAAAAACAAAAACTGAAAATAAACAATCGAAAATAAAATAGACAAACCTTAAAAAGACCTTACTAATGTTGTTATTTAATCTTAAAAAGTAGCAGACAATAAAATAGCATAGAGAGATGAATAAACAGGTAGCTTAACAGACAGGTAAGATTATTTCAAAATCAACTGGATCGAATTGTTAATATTGAAAAACAAACCAACTAGTTAAATTCCGTAATAATACTATTTTTAATGAGAATTAAACAAAATTTTCTTTAAATATGTTTATTTTAACGTTTTGATTTCCAATTTGGAAATAAGAATTTCCAAAGAGACTTCCAAAATTGAGAACTGTCCGAAAGGCTTTAAAATAGTATAAACAAAAAAGTAGCTATTGAGAGTTTACTGTGCACAACGGTCGCCAATTCATTGTTTCTGTATAATAAGAGCCATCAAAATAAACTATTTGTAGTAAAATTTAGAGAAAGGTTATGCAGTCAGTTACTCCACTATTCTAATGCTGGCGACGATCGTAATATTTCAGATATTACCAGCCATCAGACATAAGCTAGAAGTGGCGGAGAAAGAGGGCGAAGTCATTAGAAGTCGCTGTAAAAGCTGCTATACCAGATACTCTAGAAAGCAAGGTAGAAATTAAGCGCTAAAAATGGACAACGCTGTTCGATACACAGATAACGACATTGTTTTGTTAACCATAGGAATTAAGATTTATTGCAATCCCATCTCTAGAGTATATTTATTATAATGCTCTAAAACTAATTTTTTGGTTATTTTTTAGCGTTAATAGCAATGCAAATAAATAAATAAGTAAATAAGTAATATGCTTTATTGTCACTGAAAATGGTACAAATTTTATAGACAAAGCTTATAACAATAAGACAAGAAAGAAGAAAAAATCAGAAAATCAGAAAAAACCTACAAACTTCGTAAAATGTACCTAATAAAAAATAAAAATTACGAAAGCAGATTAATGAATTAAGGACCCAAATATTCCACCTCTTGTGCTAAACAGTAACCAAATCTGTCATACAGATTTCTCCTCATATTTTAGAGTAAGGTTTGTGTAATGCTTGCAGAGAAATGAAGTACTTTTGTCCCTAATTCGACTAGGTTTGTGGCGCTTTCAAATTCTTCTTCTTCTTCTACTTATTGTAGATCTTTCGATCTGTTTAATTCTGAAGCTGCCTCTGGTTAATTTCTTGGGAGGTAGATTGCCAACTATCCCTCCATCTTTTAGGTGGTCTTCCGGGGGGTCTTGAACCGGGCGGATTGTTTTCTATGGCAATTTTTGGGAGTCTATTCTTATCCATTCGTCTTACATGGTTGTACCACATCCTCTTGCGCTGCCTTCCCCATCTTACAATATCTTGAATTTTGCACTGCTCTCTAATGTTTGTATTTCTCGCTCTGTCTCTTCTTGTTTTCCCCATTATTGTTCTTAGGGTTTTCATTTCGGCACCTTAGCATCTGTTTCGTTTTGTTAGTATCTTCGCGCACTTCTATGCCATATGTCATGATCGGTCCTATGCAAGTCTTATAGATTCTAATTTTACTATCTGTGCGCATATAGGGATTTGACCAGACTATCTCCCGCAGACATCCTGACAGTGCAGATGCTTTGTTGATCTGACTCCTCAGGTCCTTTACTGGGTCGTGGGTGCTTGATATATCTATGCCCAGATATCTGAATTGCATCACCTGTTCTATGGGGTTGTCCTCAACCACTAACTTAGATCTGAGCGGATCTTTTGCTATTGTCATACATTTAGTTTTGTTGGTAGGGATGTTCATATTTAGTAGTCGGCTTGTTTGAAAGAACTAAAAGAGCTACCTTTGGGGATCATCTTCTGATTCGGCAATAGTTGCTGCATCGTCTGCGTAACACACCATACCAATTCTTTTGTTGCCCATTCTATATCCGAGATTAAGATATGTTACTTTGTTGATAATTTTGCCCATGAGAAGATTAAACAAGAAGGGGCTTAAACTGTCGCCTTGTCTAATTCCTCCCGGTGTTGGAATATTTTCAGTGACTTCGTCTCCTGCTCTAACTTTGGTTACGTTGTTGTTATTTAGTTTATGGAGTATCTTTGTTATACTGGTCAGTGTTTCATTTTCTATTAATATATTTAGAATGTCTTCCAGGCGAACTCTTTCAAATTGATGTATATAAATGTTTTCTTTGAGACAACTCAAAAAAAAAAGAAATCATTAGGCGCTAAGTCACAGGATCAAGCGGGCTATTTAATTGTGCCACGTGTATTTACCAGTCGATCAGGAAACGTTTAATTGAGGAAGTCAATAATTGCTCTAGAGTTGTGTGCCGAACACCCATCCAGTTGGAAAGAAACCTCTTGAGAATTAACGGGAAGGCGTCGAACACATTTGGGTCCGTTTAGGTTTCCATCGATAAAAAATGGACAGACAATATGGTCGCCTAACATCCCAGTCCAAACATTTAACTTTTGCGGATACTGCGTTCGCACTGGAAAACTAAGATGCTTATTTTTCCGAGAATAATACCTTGCATTGCAAACGGATGGATTGTGTTTGTTATGTAATGAAAATAAAGATTCGGTAAAGAATAAAATATTTTTTAAAACTTGTACATTTTAATTCTGTTTATCTAACATAAATACACAAAACTCCATTCGCCTAAAGTTACCTTCCGGAAACAGTTTTTGTGTTGGTTGTATCTTAAAACAGTGATACTTATTTCTTTTGAGAACTCGCTAGACAGTTCGAGCATTCACGGTAACTTTCTTAGCAATTTGTACACTATTGCAGGGTTCACTAGCTTCCTCAAAGGCAAAAATATCAATATCCCTGTTTTGACGCTCTTGATCGGCAGGTCTAACACGTGGTTCATTAGCTTCATAACAATTTTTACAACTGTTTACACATCTCGAAAATGTTTAATAGTATTTTTAACTGTTGTAACACTTGGTGGGGGCCTATTTTCGAAGTCAACAATAAATAAATCAATTACTTCGCGTATCGAATGACCCTGAAAGTACCATGTTACAAGTTGCACTTTTTCTTGGATCGTATACAACGTTATAGGCATTTTATAATGTCAATGTGACAATTACCACAATTCGTACCTACTGTAAAATGAATATGGAGGTGAAAACGTGTAACATGTCACAGCGATTGCCATTGTGTTGTATCGTCAATAAAAAAAATGTCGCGATATATGCCCTGGATGTCCCGAAAAAACCACATACGAGTATATGCCAATTGTTTTTTATACTATTCACAAAATTGCTTGACTATATTTATTTCTTTAGTTTTTTCGTTATTAACTATGCTTATTTCTTTTTGTGAGAAAATTTTTTATTTTTTCAAGCCATTTCTAGTGTAGGTTCTACTACGCCAGGGCAATTGAAAACATGATATAAATGCATGTAAGCTGTGTGCGCTTTAGACACACAAAGCAAAAATTGATGATGCTACGTGTGCGTCTTATCGACGCACATGGCGTTAATACAAATTGTGTAAAAAATTAAGTCGTGCGCGTCGATATGACACACAGGATGGTTAAAGGTTAAATACCATCTTTACCGCAAATATTTGTTAAAACGTAGACCTAACCATACTTTATATTGACAATTACAAACCACAATTCAGCACATTGACTTATTTATATTATTCCATGGTCTCCAACTCGATTGGGATTTTTTTCTATGGCTCCATTTACCTTAAGCTTTTTTTAATGTCCTTTTTTATTCGTTCGTATGAAAATTTAAAAACAGATTAAAATTTTATAAAGATTAGATTTAAAGAATAATAAGAAGACATAATAGAGTATACCGCAGTTCGGAGATCACTTTAATAATAAGAAACAATGCCTGGAGCTGTATCTTAATTACATCTCAAATTTATTTCTGAACTTTCCTGTTAGAAATGCAACGTTCGCATGTTCGACAGCAACTAAACTTTTTAGAGCGCGGAATAAAATAAAGAATTATATTCGCAAAGGAATCGTTTTAGACCATTAATTTTGAGAGTTTATTGTTACAGATAATTATTGGGATGCTGGTAAATAGATCATGTTCACAAAGACCTTATAATTTCCTTCATTATTATATTATTAAATTGTAAATATGCCTTTATTGGACTACTATTAACTGCAGGGCATCTGAGTACCAACATCCATAATGTAGATATACTTTGGAGTAAGTTTTATGGACCTACTATATTTAAAGCTACTATGGGGTTAAAACGATTCAAAAAGATTCAAGATTCAAGATTCAAAAGATTTGTTAGATTTGACGATAAGGATGCGAGGTCTAACCGAAGAAGTGTCAATTAAGAAATACTATTTACCAGGATAACACAAAATGGTAGATGAGCAACTTGTTCCGTATCGAGGTAGGTGTCCTTACAAGCAGTATATTCCTGCAAATCCAGATAAGTATAGCAAGAAAATATGATGGACATGTGACTCGGAAACATATTAATCTTTAGGTGGAATACCATATACAGGAAAAAAACGGAAATACAATAGCTATAGTTCTTGCATCTCAAGTTGTAAAGCAACTCATCATCATCAATCAGCCAATCGCGTCCACTGCTGGACATAGGCCTCCCTCAGTTCTTTTCAGTGTTCTCTACACTGGGCCGCTTGTAGCCAGTTTCCCGCTACACGTTTTATGTCATCGGTCCATCTAGTCGGTGGTCGTCCTCGGCTTCTTTTATAGTTTCTGGGCCTCCATTGCATAATACTTCTTGCAATACGTAAAGCAACTAGTTGAGCCTTATTATATTTCCAAGACGAATGTGACTGCGATAACTATTTCACTGATATTGATCTTGCACATGAATTACTAACAAATTTACTAACTCTTGTGAGCATAGTGAACAAGAAAATAGATTTGTCCCTCGAGAATTTCTACCAAACAAGAACCGTTTTGGGAAATCTTTAATTTTCGGATTCACTCAAAAAGCATCTCTTGTTTCTTACGTTCCGAAAAAACAAAGAAGTGTCCTAGTCCTGTCTACTATGCATCCCAATGCTTACTGTACATATGATGTTGAGAAAAAAACCGATATTATACTCTATTATAATAGTAGAAAATGTGTTGTCGATACGCTAGACCAAATGGTTCATAAAGATATATGCAAAAGACGAACTAACCGTTGAGCTTTTGCATATTTATGAATATTTTAGACGTTGCTGGGATAGCCTTAATTATCACTTGGACTAATTTACATCCAAAATGGAACGAAAACAAAAATAAAAAGTAGGGACAATTGTTTCTTACAACCACAGCAGAACAACCAATGTTGACTCAAACTTTGAGAAGAAGAAGAAAATCAAAGGGACTTCTAGGGGAAACAAAACAGTGTATTGAAAAATGCTTACAGGAAGTTAAACCACACACTAAAAAGAAAAAACTAGAGAAACCTTCAGTTTTAACAAGGAAAAAGTGTCACCTGTGGTCAATAAAATATCAGGAAACAAAAACAAATGTGCGAAATATGCAGTAGAAATGTGTGTAACGATCACTATATAATAAAAAAGTCTGTAAGTATGGCAGTAAAGAAAGATAAATGACTAATCTATG
>OU898280.1:44116685-44401685 GCA_918026665.1 Diabrotica balteata
GTTGGAGCAAGCAGAACGACAAACGAAGCTGGTGCGGGCACCCTATATACAGCTTTCAAATTTCCATTAGTTACTCTGTGCTAAAATGCCATTGTTGCAAAAGAGTAAATCATCACCTTGACCGGTCTTAAGACATTACACACATTTGTCACATTACGTGTCAAACTTATTATTGGTCACACAATATATCTCAGCAGCCCTAGATAATAGAAGTCAAGTTGACGTCTTATATACTGACTTTACGAAGGCATTCGACAGAATTCACCACGGCGTATTACTTTCTAAATTGTGTTTCTTTGGTCTTTCTGAGGATGCCGTGACTTTTATGAGGTCTTACTTGTCAAATAGAACGCAGTTTGTTGCTTATAATGGTTACAATTTGGAAACGTACCTAGCTTCTTCAGGGGTTCCACAAGGTTCTAATCTAGGTTCATTATTGTTCTTGTTATTTATTAACGATCTGTGTGAATCAATTTCTGCACCATGTTTATGTTATGCCGATGATTTAAAGATTTATTCATTGATAAGCGACCTTAATGATTGTCATTTTCTGCAGAGTAAACTGAATCGTATACATGAATGGTGTAATGCAAATCATTTGAATCTTAATGCCAATAAGTGCAAAGTAGTTAGTTATTCTAGGAAACTGTCTAATATATACCATCCTTATATTATCGATGGTAGTGAACTTGAACGTTTGAATAAAATGAAAGATCTTGGAGTTACATTTGATTATAATCTCACCTTTGTTGAACTGTTAATTTAAAGGTTAAAGAAGCACTTAAATCTTATAGATTCATAATTAGAAATAGTCGAAATCTCATTAATACTAAGGCAATTAAATTACTTTATTACACTTATGTACGCTGTAAACTGGAATATACTTCTATCATTTGGTCACCTTTTTATAATGTACACATCCAAATTATAGAGCACGTGCAGCGTAAATTTTAAAAATTTGTGTCTTTCAAAATTAACGGCATATATCCCAGGAAGGGCATCAGCAATAGCGAGTTGTGTAGCGGTTTGGACGTAGTATCATTAGAATCTAGACGAATTAATGCCTCCCTAATATTCCTGTACAAGCTACTACATAATCTCATTGACTGCCCTGATATTCTTCGACAAATAAATTTTAACGTTCCATCTTATCCAGTGAGAAATTCGATTACGTTCAGAAATACACAAGCTAGAACTAATCTTATGTTAAATTCTCCTCTATTTCTCATGTGCAACTATTATAATTCCTTAAGTGCTAACTGCGATATATTTCACTGCAATTTAAAGCAGGTTACTAGGATGGCTAAGATCTACCTAGTTGATTAAGTAGTTTCTTTATGTTAAGGTAAAATACTCGAAAAATGTATTATTTAGTTAGTACCTATGAATTATTAATATTTCATTTAACTTTAGTATTGTATTTTGTCCTATAAATGGATTCTGTTGGACAATAAATGCTATTATTATTATTACACAAAAGAAAATCGGCTGTTGATTCAAAGCCGCCAAACGTCTTTTCAGTTTCAATGCCTCTGCTACACTACTTAGGAATCTTTCCTTAGACTCCAAAACAAATGCAATTCAAATTCCCTCACGTCTTGGAACCAGTTGGTGCCTAAGAACTTAAAACAAACATAATACATCTCGACACTAGTTTCTTCCTACGAACCGACAACAAACGTACCCTTTTCAACCGAAATATTGGGGGACTCGAATGTTTTTACAAAGACAAAAACATCTATATTTTGCCTATTTCGTCAAACAACCTTAAAATATTTACTTTAAAATCAGTAGAAATAACACGTATTTTATTGATTATTTTAACGTCCTAGTTAAAAAAAAAATAAAACACAATTTTTAAACACATACATAAACTAGCTTCTGTTAACTTTGACTGCGTACAACGAGACAATTAACTCAGGGCCGTACTACAAAATTTAAAACAGAATTTAAATTATTATATAGATATTAAATATTAACAAATTTAAAACGCTACACAATTAGTGAAATTAAAATCTGAAAAATTACTACAAACAAAAAAATTGAGGAGCAAAATTTGATGATGGATGAAATAATCAAAATCGTTATCAAAGGAAGAGGATACCGAATGGGAAACAAAGAACTCAAACAACTCTGTTACGCAGACGACGCAATATTGATAGCCAATCTGGCTAGCTCAAATGGAAAATCTTATCTCAGAAAACTAAAAGAATAGTATCCAGCAAAGAACCAACCAGATGTAAAATAGAAATTGATGCTCATCATTATTGAACAAGTAATGGAAATAAAATACCAGGGAATTACCCTAGTAGAGTCTGGTAGTAAGTGAAGAATTGATAAAGCCACTGTAAGACCAATAATGACATATGCCTCAGAAACAAGACTCAACACAGCCACAACGCAAAGGCTACTGGAAACTGTAAAGATGAGAGTACTGAGAGGAATTACACGAAATAGGCTGAGAAATCGAAAGAGAAGTGAAGACATTACAAGAAAATGTAACCTACAGTATATAAATGAATGGACACAAAATAGAAAACAAGAATAGAATAACCACATAAGCAAAATGGAGGAGACCTGTGTCGTCAAAATAGCAAGAGATAAGTCAATAATATCAATCGTTCCTCAGTTAACCTTCTATAGAGGTAATAATCCGTCAATGAATAAGCAGAACTGCTTATAAAGAGGGAGAAGTAAAAAATGAAGAAATCTGTAGACACATTATTTGTTTAAAAGTTATTAATGGCTCATAAATTGCAACTGCTTACACAAAAAATCTTTACATGTTTAAAAATAAACTGGAATTGAAATTCTGTTTCTTCAACACTGGGATCAGTAGCCAGCATATGTGCACTGTTGCTTGATTTTATGATTTGGTAGTTTGGTTATGGATCAAGAACGACAGAAGCAGTTAAAAGCGTTTTTAAAAAATGAATGCAAAAATATTCAAGTGGAACGGATTTAGAAAGAAATATGACTGGACTTTTTTGTAAAGTAACACGAACAGAGGCTAAACATAGATTTAACTTTTGATATGATGGTATTAGCAAATCAATTTTAATAACTAAGTAGTAGTGTTGGTAGACCGTAAAAAACTTTTACGAAAAGCTCGAGAAAATAGAAGGAAGGTTAAAAAATCAACTTTTACTGAACGTATACAATAAAGACCAATTTTAGTATCGTCAGCCTCACGTGTTTCCACATACAAGAAAGCGAAGAAATTTTAGGTGTAGAATAAAATCCTAATAAACATCAACAATAAAGAAAAATCAATTACATTCACCGTGAAGAAAGAAAACAATAATTTACTTTAATTACTGGATGTGCTAATCACAAAAGAGGATACAGAATATGCAACAAAATTGTATAAAGAATCAACCCACTGCAACGAGTATTTAAATTACTACTGAAATCACAACGTTACCATCAAAAAAGGAATCATCAAATCATTATATAATAGAGTTCAAAACACCTGCTTTAATTAAAGGGCGTTCCAAGGCGCAAAAAGTCCCCTTATAAAGGTTTTACAAAAAAATGACTATGCATTGTCATTTATAAATAAGTATTTAACAAAGTAGAAGAAAAAATAACAAAACACCACATGCAATCCAAAAATACTTACAAAAACGGACCGAAGGACGATATTAATACTATATATAAAGGGTTTATAGGAAAAATTAAAAAGAATAGAAAATAAGTACATCACAACATTTAAAACAACCAATACACTCATATCCATTCTGTCCAAAATCAAACCATACAACACACAAGAGTGATCAAAACACTGTATCTATAAAATATTCTGTAAATACAACAGTTTTTACCTGGGAGAAACCGCAAGACCATTAAGTGTCAGAATAAAGAGGCATAGAACAAACATCAAAAACGGACTTTGACAAAAATGATATTCAAACAATACCAAGATAATGAACACAGAGTACAATGGAATTGGAATTACAATTACAAATAGACATTATTAGGAGCTAAGACATTTTTGAAAAAACTAGCGTTAGGTCAATTCTTGATTAAAGAGGGGCATATATTTTTGTAGTCATGGAGCAATTGATTAAAAAAAATACTTTGAAAATTAATATTTGTATTATTGTAAACTGATTACATACTGCCTAGTTAACTAAATGTTCAAATTGATGACCTCCATCTTCCATACAATGAGTTTGTGTTCAAAACGTTCTCTCAGATTCCGAAGCATTTGTGATTTGATTCGTTGGTATTCGTTGATGTAAATATTCTTAAAATGCGTGTAGTGTTCAACAGATTTGACTTTTTATGTATGCATACCAAAAGGAATTCGGGAGAGACAAATCTGGTGACCGAGGGGCCATTCGATGCTGCATCTTTTTCTCATCTAATGCCGTTGAAAATGTTGGCCTAAATATTGAGGAACAAGTAAAGTATAATGCAGTGGTGTACTGTCCTTTTGAAAAGTCAAACGATCTTCATCATATCGTTGATCACTTTCAATAGCTTCAGTCAAGGCAGGAGTAATCACGTCTACTAGTAATTGTAAATACACTTCGCCAGTCAAATTGTTAGGTATAAACCAGGCGATCACCTAAACACGGCGGTCATAATCATCCTTATTAAGTTCCTGCGCTAAGCGTAAGTTGTATGGATTAAATTTGTTCTATTTCAAAATGTTTCGGACGTTACTTCGTTTGATTCCAGATACAGCTGCTAGTTACCTTGTACTGAACATGGGATTTAGATAAACATGTTCTAACACAGTTACTGTTTTATTGTTTCCATCTCATTGCAGCTATAATGCAGTCTTTAGACTGAAGTGATTATGGTTCTCTATAAAAATATATCAACACCGCTTGCGATT
This sequence comes from Diabrotica balteata, assembly GCA_918026665.1. NCBI lineage: Eukaryota > Metazoa > Arthropoda > Insecta > Coleoptera > Chrysomelidae > Diabrotica > Diabrotica balteata. The sequence continues at coordinate 44,121,532 of OU898280.1, forward strand.
AATGGATAACGAATAATCCGAGCCTAACAATATATGATATACCAGCGGTGGTGAAGTCAGCTCTACCCAATGCAACTACTCCAAAGAGTATTGTGGCTAGCTTCCAAATATCTGTAATAAGTCCATTTAATTCGGATATATTCCTTTCTTAGGGGTTTATAGCTTATTTTGCTACGGATCGGCCAATTCAAACTGTCGCCTTCATTGATCAAACTCGACCGGAACCAAATGAATTTACTGTGCCAATGAACCATCCTCTACCCAATTTAAATCTGTATTTGTAGCAGTGTGATCCGCCCCCACTTGTGCCGATTCAAGATACTCCGTTAACTCATGTTAATTCAGATTATCTTCCTCCTATAATATCAACTATCAAATTCTACCGTGCGGTATCAGCTACTACGCCTATATCATCTGTTAATGATACATCAGCTAATTCATTTTCTAATGGTGCCTCTGCCGTTCCATCAACTTCAAGTAACAATTTATTAAATACCAAACAAACATACGTTTTGTATTTTTCTTTCTCGTTGTAAACGAGGAAATTGTTAAAAATAAATGATGTCTTATTTAACCCCATTGCCATTAAAAAATGTTAGGGTGATGTTTGAGCCTGGCTTTGATTTAAAGTACGATAATCAAAATTACCCGTAAAATGTCTCCCCCTTTAATTAAAAATTGACCTGGTTTTTCAAAAATTCTGTCGTAGTTCCTAATAATCTCCTGATACCTCCGTTTCGTTTTCATTTGGCCACCCGTATATATATGGAAATACTTACTCCTTATTTAAAAGTATTATATAACAGCGAGATCCTGAATAATAACACCTGTTGTTTCGGAAGTTCTTTTGTTTAAGGCAGATGTTAGAAAGGCACCTTCGCACGCTTAACATTTGGTGAGGGATAACTACACTAAACAAAATATAATAAATAATATAAATAAATAAATAATATAAATACAGTAATTATGAAGGTCAGTATAGTGGTTTATTAGTTTTGAGATCTGTATATCTCTTTAAAAATGTTTTAGGCGATGAATATTGAGTGGAAAAAGCTTATTTTTGCTTTAAGCGAATATTATGTATTTGTATTTCCAGCCTAATTAAGCCTTTAAGATTGTTTATTCATATCTCTTATATAACGTGTACGGGTTTGTTTTGAAGTTTTTACTGTTATAAGTAGAAGAAAGCTTTATTGAGTTCTTTATAGTATATCACCAAAGACGCTGCTTATGTTTTCTTCATACATTATAATTAATTTCATTCTTTAGTTTTAGATAAGCGAGACTTAATTAAAATCATAGTAGTCGGCGAAAATATTTGCCGTTAAAAGTTTAAAATTGATGTAATACAAAACTTGATTTAAATGATTTAAAATAATTTAAATTATATATGAATTTAACTATGAGAATACCTGACATTTTAATATTATTTATTGAATATCTATATAAAGTGATGTATTCGACCTTTACTTGATAGAAATTCATTTTAAATAGCCATGAAACACTGAAACATTGTTTTCAAAACATCCACAACATTTATTATAATTTTTTATCACTACAGCTGTTTCGGTAGAGTGCCTTTTTCAAGTGATCTATTTTTGGATATGTTTACAATTTATAGTCTTTACGAAATAAGTTGAGGAGGGGAGAACTGTTTGTCTCAAGTTAGTCATTTAGAATTATGTCTGTGTTTTATAATTTGTTAATTTCTATAGATTATAATAAAGATAGCTTAAAGACTTTATTTTGGATACGAAGAATTTGAAATTCGTCATTTAAATAATGATTATGATCTAGAAGCTAAAATGCGTATGTAAAATCTGTTTTCCTATTATTAAAAGTGCTTTTATGTTCTACTATACGTTTCGCTAAAGGTTCTACCAGTTTGACCGATGTAAGTTTCTGGGAAGTCGACGCATTTAAGTTTTGTATATACCACTGTGTAAGTTCTTTTTATTCTGGCTCTTGTTGTTTTTAATATATTTTCCTAAGTTGTTGTAAACTTATACTTACACTTAAACATATAAAATATAACTTTATAATTTGCATATGTAATATATTATCCGATTATATCTTGTAAAAAAAAATTATATAAAAGATTAGTCTATTAAGGCCGATCCTCGAGACTTTGGGCATAGCTAAATTCCAATGTAAAAGTTTATATCAAATAACGCAAAAACTATGGCAGATATTAAGATGATTCTTTTTTTATATGAAAGGTCTTAAAAAGTTCTAGTGCACTATTTGGTTGTAAATTAATAAATTGTTTAAACAATTTTTTTTTCAAATACTTTTGGTTAAAATAAACGTAATTTTTTTTTTAAATAGGGCACTAGAGAATTTGGCCCACTTTCTGAATCTGTTTTTATTTTTAACATAAAGTGTAACACAAAGCAGCTATTTGGTATAAACTTTTAAAAAATTTCAATGTTCTGCTAAATGTAATTCTCTATCCGTCAGCACAAGTTGTCCTTGTCGGTAGCTTCTGGATTCTCGCCAGCAGGTAGGTAAGACCCTCGGAAGAGGATAAATAATGTTGAATAACATTATTAGGGCTTATTCCGACTTTTAACAAACCAGTGTGTTTATTGTATTTAAAATAGGAAATTTTATATAAATAAGCAGTAAGTAGGTACTTATAATTTAATTAAACTTTTATATGAATAGAAATATTATCTGTTAATTTGTGACATTTTCCTTCTAAATATGTATACTGTTTTTATAATAATACTATTGTTTTAGTATTAGCTTATATAATAATAATTTATTACATACAAACAGCGTAGAATTTTGGTCAATCAGCAAGTACATTTTTTTTCTATTTCAATCAGAATTATTATTTTCTTTTCTTCTTTAAATGAGCTCAGAGTAATAACCAAATATTTTGCAGTATTTGAATATGAAATTTAATTATATATATTTATTGGTTAGCAACCTACCAATCGTAAAAACAAATACTGCTCAAAGGAGCAATGTACAGCCTCGGAACCGGATTGATACTATGAAGACGACTACGGCAAGAATAAGGAAGCGAAAACATCCAAAACCCAGATGAGAATTACTACTTGGAATATCAGATCACACAACTCAAGGGACCAAGAAATAACCCAAGTGCTGAAAGAAAAAGAAATAGACATTTGTGCTCTACATGAAACAAAAAATAAAGGAAAAGGTCAATCAAAATTAGGTGAATACATACTATTCTACAGTGGAGTAGCATAAGAAAACAGGGCCAAAGAAGGTGTAGCCTTACTAATACACCAAAGGTATTAAAATTACATTAAAGAGTGTCAATACATATCAGAAAGAATAGTAACAGCAAAGATAAGAATGGAGAAGGAAAACCTGAACATTATCGGAGTATACATTGTAAACATTGTACCTTTACAGGATCCTCTACGAATTTTCAAAAATGTAGTTTAAATAGTAACTAGGAAGAACCTACAAATCCATTTTGTGATCCATATCGAACAAGCAATTTCAAACTAATAAAATTTTCTATATCTCCAGATCTACTCAATGGATTTTGATCATTCTTTTTTTAATTTATATGTAATTTCTACGTACATTACAAATATGTAATTTGTTTCAATATAAATTAATTAATAAATAGTCTAGTTTGTTTAAACAATTCGTGCAAAAATAATTTTCTTTCAAAAATCTATTTTTTTTAATACTAGTATCAATAATCATAGCGTTTTTTGCATTAAATTGTTAATAATTAAAAAACAACTCCAAATTTAAGGCAGGAAACAAGTAGGTTTTCTTCCTATAGGTCTACGCTCAATATAGTCAACTAAAAAAGTTGTCAGAGACCTGGATTATTGAGTGTCACGAACAAGGTCTATTTTTTGCTTATTTCCCTGGAGTATATATTTGATTAACATCTGCGTAATTTCTTTGCCGCTTCCTCGCTGGTTTTGCATATTGCTATGATAGCAGTATCATCGGTAAAAGTTGCAATTGTATTATTTTCTAGGACAATAATATAACACGTATACAAAAGGTAAACACACTTCTTTGTGGCAGTCCTGCTGTAATTTCTTTCAGTTCCGTGTATGTTTCTTCTTGTTTAACTCTGAAATATCTTTACAAGATGCAAGAGTCAATTATTTGAGAGTATCGTTTTGGTAAATGTAGTCTTTGTTTATAGTTATGGCATCTTTGCCATACTTTATCATATACCTGAGTCACGTCCTAAATTGTCCATCATATTATCCTTCATGATCCATATTTCACATCCATGTAAATAGTAATACAGTATATTTCATCATCATCATGGCACTTCAACTCTTCGTGAGTCTTTGACGCGGTTACTATTGCCTCCCATATTTGTCGGTCCTGTGCCAGTAATTCCCATTGTCGCACTCCCATTTTCTCTAGATCTTGGAATATATTTACATATAACAAATTAAAAGTCCTTAGTTGTAAATTTTTGAAATAAGTTTTCAGTATACATCTAAGTTTCATAAGTGCTCCTCATAAATGTCATAAATCTAAACTTTTGTAATCCGTTCTTTGTTGACAATTAGTTGCATATGGCCGACGTTTACTAACCACAAGTAAATTATCTAATTTCTTTCATTTGACAATAATAATTGTCTGTTAGATTAGTATTGTAATAAGTAAATTAGTCTCTTACTGAATGATAATATTTTATTATCTTCCTTCAAGAAATTTTAAAAAGAACTGATTCCTATTACTATTCAGTGCAAGGACAGTTATTTTGATATTTATATCGAATAGAGAATACTGTTAGTTTGCGGTATGGACCCCAAAAAATATTTTATTTAAAAAGATTGAGATTGAAAAGTTTAGTTATGTAAGAAAAAGCATATATTTTGATATATTAATTTAATGCAGTTAGTGCAGTTCCATTACCGATAGAGACAAACAGTCTGTTTTGTACCAAGAGTCACTTTTGGTCCCGAGCCAATCGAACGAGTGAAATATCAGTTTCATCAATTTGAAAGAGGTAATAATCATCATTTCCGAGAGTGGCAAAGAATGATGCTGGCATATGGTGTTTATCAAGATAAAATGAAATAATAAATACTAAATTCGTCAGGGAGTGAAATGCGGCTCGCAATTATCTTTTGTTTGCTGAAAATCAATCGATAGCGAATACAATCACGTCATATATTGACGTTTATATCGAGTTTACATTTGTTTTATTGTTATCTAGCGATAGCACAGTTTCATTTTTAAAAGAATTGTTAAGGCAGCCATTAAAGAGAGTTTCAAAGCGAAAACCATGGAATTATAGAATAAAAATGAGATACATGGAGACCAACAACTCTCTTATGTAAACAAATTATTATATTATAAACTCTCTTATATAAACAAATTATTATATTTAACTTGTTTGTCTACCTACATATTTATATAGATCTGTGTATATAAGTGAGAAACGGGGTCAGGGCTAACGTGGTCAGGAAAAATGCTTCTCTAAAGAATAGAGGGTTGGGCTGAAGATTAACTACTCACTCCTAGGAAACGATGAGTTTTGAATGTTCAAGGAAGATAAGTCTGGCTAATTAATGTTATATTCAAACGAAATATTATATATATATATATATATATATATATATATATATATATATATATATATATATACAGATTGAACCAAGTTAAAAGGGATCATACAATTTAATATATGTCTGTTTGAACTGAATTTGAAATAGTGGACCAATATAAAACTTGGACAAAAATAAATCTATACCGGTGTTAGACATTGTATAAAATATATCTTCTTCGTATCTTTAAATAAAACTTAATGGTTTGTAGTTATTTCAGAAGTTTGTAGTTATTTTAGAAACATCTATTGAAATGATATTGGCAACACCGCTCAAAATCTCCATCTCCGATAAACGAAAGAGGGGCTTGCCTAAAGGCGGCCACTCACGATACAGCAGCGTTGTTCAACTTCGTTTTTTACACACTTGCTCTGATCATATTATAGAAAATCGAAATGGCTTGATTTAGCGAGAATTTTTTAAGAGAGTTTTTTAAATTATATAAAAAACAAGAATGCTATAGCGAATAAAAGGTAAAACGTATCACGATAGAAACGCCCGAAAACAAGCTATGGACATTCTAGTTTTAAAGTTCCAAGAAGTAAACAAAGATGGAAATGAAGAGTATGTAAGAAAAAAATTAACAATTTTAGAACATCCTATAAAAGAGAATTAAAATTAGCAGTGCAGTCCAGTAAATCGGGGTGCAGGGGCAGACGAGATTTATTTTGCACCAAAATCTTGGATTCTTTGCACCAGAATCTACGTTTTATTTAAGGTTTCATTTTACGCTTAGTTATACACAAAGTAAGAGACGCTAAAATTATTGTTTGATTTGACATGGTCGAGAGCCGAACAAATACTGCGGGGCAGTATGGTGGGTGGGCGCACCAGATATATCAACAAATTGAACAACGCCTCTGTCCCATTATGTGGAACGACACCGCTGTACCGTGAGTGACCGGCTTTAGGAAGCGATAGGTGGTTTGACCACCTATGAATGAGTTCTTGAATTAGTTCAGAATCCAGCAGCCCGCTGAAGTATTGGATTTTTATAATATAATTATTTGACAACCTTTTGTTGGCCAACCACCTACAGCAGAATTGAGCCGAAATACATAATATTTCGTATGTTCCGAATTAATTTCGTTCACTTTGTATATATATATAAATATATATATTATATATATATATATATTATATATATATATATATATATATTGTAATGAGAAGAGAAATACAAGAGATTGGCATAGAGATATATTTAAGTCAGCCATGTGTATATACAACCAGATATACAATGTTAATTAATAAATTGATTTAAATAGTAATTAAAGACATAATTTATAAGTTATAGACTAGATATTATTATTAAAAAGATAATTATATGAGGGTATTTTTAAGAATCTAGCATATAATAAATGTTGAAAGTTTTTTTTTAAATATATATATAAGTCAGCCATATGTATAAGCAACCAGATATACACTGTAGTGTCAAAGTCAAAAAGAGTTTATTTATTTGAAATGTTAATTTAAAATATAATTATACATGCAAAATAGTAATAATATATTTGATATAAATGTTTAAGTTACATATAATAGTGTAATTCTGATCTGGATAGCCTAAAGTCAGTTAAATTGTACATGTAGACCAAAGAAACTTCTAGAAACGTCAATAGGACTATTTGCATAATCCATCACATAGACAAAAACCATTCCATTTATTCCAGAATGTTCAGATAGAAAAACTAGAACGATTTGAACCTTATTTGTTGCTAGATTATTCTGGAACCATGAAAAAGATATATATACCATGTAATTTGGAACAGAGTTCAGTTGAATCAGTTGGAGGAGTTAGTTAAAAGAATTCAAGGCATTAAGTTACAGATTATTATTAAGTTAGAGTTGATTCGTAAAGTGAGTTAAGTTACAAGAAGTTACAGTCAATTATTAAGTGAATTAGTTTGAAGAATTTAAGAATTCAAGGATTATTAAGTCAGTTACATGTGATTATTAATTACAAAGAAGAATTAAGAAGAATGTATGAGGTTATGAAGAGATTATTAGCTAGAAGAGGGAATTGATTAAGTTAAATTAATTTATTAAGTCAAATACAGTTGGAGATTAATTATTACTACAGTAATATAATGACAGTATGAAGTTAATTCATTGAAGTAAGCATTTATTAGTACAACTACAAGATCCAGTATATTTGAAAGTACATTATATGGAAATTACAAGGATTTAAATTTATATATTTATATGGTGAGTGGAGATAATTAAGAAGAAAACATATTAAAATTGTTGGATAACCAAGGCTGAGTAAGAAGATATTGAGTGGTGATAATAACTTTGATTGTGAAAGACTTTAGGCGTTCAGTGATAGAAAGGTACCAAATTTTGTTAATAATTTAATAATTGTAAGAATTTCAAATTTTAGATAAATTGTTTTAAATTGATATTGCTTATATTAGATAGATATGTTTGTTTCATAATAGTTATATTAAAGATGATTTAAAAAAGTACTTACAAACTAATTCTTTGAGAACCGCGATAAAAACCCTATACTTACATATATCATTCAAATTTACTCATAGCCCATACAGAAACAAAATATGTAAAATCGAGAAAAATATTGGTTTGCTTAAAATATTTCAAAGTTTAAAAACATTAAAATAATTCAGATAAGTCAAACAATAAACTACAAACATTTCGAAGAATGAAATTTTTTAATTTTGGATTACCTGTATTTAACAAAACGTAAGATATGCATAAATTATTTTCTTTGTTAAAATATATTTGTATGGCGTGAATAAGCTTAAGTGAAATAAAAGACAATTGAACCGGGTTTTCCAAATACATTAGTGCAGTGATTAGGACAATAGAATAGATTTTAGAAAGATAGGTTTTTGTTAGTTTTTAAGAATTGTAGAAAAATATTATTTGTAAATAAGTTTTAGGAAATTTTATAATAGTAGGTAAAAATTTGTGTGTTATCGGAATGAATAAATGGGAGATGGATGACGCGTTTTGATTGGATGAAATTGAAAAAGGTGGGATGATTGGTTTGAGAATGAAACTTTAGTTAGTTTTTGAAAACAAAAAAAAATAGTCAGTTGGTTTCCACGGGTAGAAGGCGAACGGCCGTTGTTCTCGGGTAGTTTCCCAGAGGTAGGAAGCAGTAGCAGTGAAAGTTTGTGAGTTTTCGTGTAGTTAGTGTATCTGACAGAAGCTGATCCAGTAAAAGATTGTAAGTTATATTTTCTACTTATATTCCAAGAGTCACTGTTCAGGCCAACGAGAGATTCAGTTTATCGTAAAGAAAAGATATTCCAAGAGTTATTTTTCACTCAGGCCAACGAGAGATTCAGTTTATTGAGAGAAGAAGAAGCTAGCATAATTTGAACGATTCGTGCATTTGAAGGAGATCATTAAAGGTGATAAATTTGCAATAATTTGTTGTAAGATTGCTGATTACCTAGGGAGCGGCTGAGAGTAGATAATATAGTCTACAAGGAACAAGGATTTGGACCACTCATCATCAGAGAGAGATAGTTTTGTTTTCTGCAGTTTTTCTTTTATTGATAACACAATTTTTACAATTACTTTAGAAAAGATATAAATTTTGATTAGGAGATTTAGAATAATAATTGGGATTTTGAGATTTTAACTAATATTGTTTATACCATTAATTTTGAAGGTTCACGTACGTAGAACAAAATTTTAAGAATCATTATATGAGATATTGTTTATTGAAAACATTTGAGTGTGAATTTTATTTCATTATATTTATTTCAATATATAGTGTTATATCATATGTGTTTTTTATTATTCCGGTATTCTTTGGACCTTACCTTTCACATGTGAAGCATAGATATTGAAACACGAATATAACCTGACATAAGAGAATTAAAAAGTGTGATAGAGTCATAATCATATCATTTAAATAATTTTAATAATTGATTAATTGGCTAATTAATTAATTAATTAGCTAATTAATTGCTTGGCGCACCAAGACTTTAAATATCATATATATATATATATATATATATATATATATATATATATATATATATATTATATATATATATATATATATTATATATATATATATATGGTTTCTTCTTCTTACGGTGCCTTCTCCATTACTGAAGGTTAGCTATAACTACAGTAAATTGCTCGCTATCTTGAGCTGCTCTTAGTATCGAATGTGTGTCCATGTCTGCCCAATCTCTTACATTCTTTAACCAGGAACATTTTCTTCTTCCTGGACCTCTTCTTCCTTCCACTTTCCCTTGCAAAAGTCAAAAATTCAAACCATGTAAAATCGGAGCTTCCAAACAGCCAGTACTGCACTATTTCTATGGAGCTACAACAGGTTTTCTTCATACCAACCTTGACACACGTGCAGATGTATTACTTGCGACAATTGTCATGTACTAATCTAGTATCCACACTTACAGTAACAAACAAAAAGAAATTAATTATATGGAGTGATAACTGCTCGGGGCAGAACAAAAACAAAATGATGTTGTTTTTTGTGAATCTACCTTGTTGTAGATGGTTAATTTATTGAAATACAACACAAATACTTAGTTTCAGGTCACTAATTTTTGTCATGTGACAGAGATTTCGCATTAATTGAGAAAATAAAACGACTGGAGAGGTGTGAGGTACCATTAGATATTCTTAGGCTAGTTGTTAGTTTCTGTCAAAAAAGCCCTTTATTGGTACTTTGTTGGAAACCTCTGATTTTAAAGAAGCAGCAAACAAGTGCCTCAATACCACAAAACTCGAAATTTCTGACAATATATTATATTGTATATATAATATTAATATTTTTTAAGCATAAAAATTATCAGGCCAACAATTACAACCTATTTTTGTATTTTACAGCTATTTAAATAAGGGAAAGTCGATTAACATGGTTTTTTTTTTAGTTTACACGAAACTAACATTTTGGCACTTAGCTCCGTTTTTACTTATGTGTTACAGTTGTTTAAATAATCGCTCTCCGTAATAAACAAACTAAATAACTTATATAGTCCTGTCGTCCGAGAATTGACCCTTACAAATGATACGAACAAGCTGAATTTTGTAGAGAATATTTATTCTGGAATACCAAAAAAGATGCAAAAAATTTTACCAATTTTAACCCGGTTTTCCCTAAACGCCCCCGCAGCAAAACGCAAAAAAAATCGTTTTACCAAGAACCTGTACACCATAGAAAAATGTTTCAAATAAAATTTGTAGCTGAGACAATTTTAAACAAAAATGTTTTATAAACAATTTTTGTGTAGAATCCACCGTTTTCTTAGAAACGACGCTACCGTCGATTTTGTATGTCAGTTGCGCGCGCGAAATCAATGTCCAATAAAATTTGTATAAGCTCGACGGTAAAAATTCGATACCTTTTATCCAAATGTCTATCGATAAAAATGAATATGCGTTTTAAAGGTAAATAGTGCAGCTTTCGTATGTAGTTTTTGTATTTTGCCGAAAATAAACTCCGATTTTTTGCAAAGGTGTTAAATAAATTAACGTGGCGCGATTTTTGCCATTTTTTACGATACTCGTGAGATCAATAAAATTGATCACTTTCATTGACCAGTTGTAGTAAAATTTTTTAGGGATCAATCTTTAAAACCTATGACATAAAATTTTAATTTTAAATCGTGGTAACAAATATGAGGCATTTGAAACATGAATAAAAAACGCAGCATTTAATGTTTTACATTACAAACAATCACACGTCACGGTAAATGTATCTAAGAAGACGGTTTTCGGTGTAGTTTATTGCAGGAGTTTTGTTCTTTTAAAAAACGTACTAGTGTATTAAAAAACAATTGTAATGATTTCTTAACGAGAAACTAAGAAATTATAGTACGTTTAGGTACAAGCAACTAAAGTATTATATATTTGTGTATCACATGCAGCAACTAAAACTTAATCGTAAACTACTTCGTAAGGTTTTATTATGCAATTTGCAATTTAGTTGGATTTTGCAATGAATAGTATATTTTATTATCTTTTATTGTGTGATATTGACTAAATTTTGTATGAGATTATTTCAATGTTAAACCTAGAAGTCTAGAAAACGCATCTTCAAGCACCATTACAGCATCAGAAACTGAAACTGTAGAGTTGTTACTTGGTGATAATACTTTTTCATATGTTCCGGGTAATATTTATAAAAAGTGTGTTTTTAGTTTAATTTATAAAAACAAGGATTATAACTATGAAAACCTAATTATATGTTTTAGAAATAAAACCGTTGAAGACATGTCTAGCAGCGATTTTTCAATACCTGAAAAGGCCAAGAAACATTTTAGAGCCTTAAAAAATACTATTAAGACTCAAAAAAGTTAAATAAAGTATTTGCAACAATTTGTAAGAAGAGTGACAACAAAAATTACATCCAATCCAAAATTATTAAAGATTTATAAAAGCCCGACTTATGTCCTTTCTTGTTGAAATCAACATTTTATCACGAAGTTAGTTCAGCTTTTTATCTAATAAATGTACCAGTGATGCTATGTTTTCTCTATTATATGAGGTCTATCAAGCACTAAACAATAATATTTACACTACGACTGTTTTTTGTGACAACACCAAATCTTTTGATTGTGTAATTCACATTTTAAAAAAAAAACTAAATTTTTACGGAATTCGAGGTATTTCTTTGAATTGGTTCCAATCTTGCTTGAGAAATAGGAAACAAACAGTTATAGCAAATTATACTAACTCTAGTCACAAAAGCATTGTATGTGGATTACTATAATGTTCAGTACTGGGTCCTCTACTTTTTCTTATCTTTAACTTTTCATGTATTTATAACTTCAGATTAACTTAAAATAAAAACCTGGTCTGACTATAATTTACCCTCTTTTAACATGAATAAGGCAGTAGCATTATCCTATAAAGGAGCTCTTCAACCCTTGCTTCTTAATAACAGCCTGATCAGTATCGTTGTATCTTTAAAATTTCATGGTATTTTTACCGACAGCAACCTTAAAAGGTGCCTTTATATCGATTTTCTATATAGAATACTACACTAGAAGTTCAATCTTTGATATGTATTTATCGATTCCGTCCACTGAGTAAGTAAAGAAATCTATATTATTTTATACAATTAAAAATAATATATAAAAATTAAAAACAATATAAAAAATTATACAATTAACTCCCTTTGCAACTTAAATCTACAACTTCTTTCCTTAAGTTCTGTAAATTGACAAAAGCCTATTTATCTGAAAGAGCATATTATTTAGTAAAAGAATTTCTTAACGAGAAACTAAGAAATTACAGTACGTTTAGGTACAAGCAACTAAAATATTATATATTTGGGTATCACATGCAGCAACTAAAACTGTTATTGTTATTTTTTTTACTTTTTGTAAGCTTTGTACACAAAATTGTACAATTTTCAGTAACAATAAAGCATATTTTTATTTTTGAACCCTACCTGTTCCATAAGGTTTAAGGTTTAATGTGTTTATATATTATTGTATATGTGGTTTGTTGTTCATGTTTTGTTAAACAATAGTTTATGTTTTCTTACGTTTATTAATATTTTCTTAAATACATATTCCTAAACTTTTATCTTTCTTTTGTCTACTGCTATGTCTAACGTGAGATACTAATGTTGCCAAATAACAATTAATCTGGAGTAATCGACCATAATTCACTATATTTTTTCAACGTATCACTCACTGAATAGGAGAACATACTCTATACCCCGAACAGGTTATTGTTTGGGGAAGATTTTTTTAAACTTTTTATTGCTTGTGTATTATTTTAGTTTAAATAAAATATTATATAAAGTATTTTGCGATATTATTAACCCATCTTTATGCTTTTGTATAAATCAATTTTTAAAAATTAATTTATTTCTATACACTGAAAATAAAAATTATTCATCGTTCGTTGTTTCTTACTTATTCGAAATATGTTATATGTTTAAAACGCAAATAAAAGCAATCAAACCAATAGTCATTATTTATTCAAATGAAAAAAAAAGTTTCAAATGCCTTTCAATTATTGGGAGATACGCAGCTGACTAAACGGGCATTATCACAGTCTATCACCTCGCCTTTTTCCCGCGCCTATAAACTTTTCGACTTCAAATTTAGGCGAACAGAGTGCAGGGCATGCCCAGTCCATCTGTATTTATACGTCCATGGGGTAAACACTCAGCCTATCAATTGGAATTCAAAAATTATTTTTTTTGAAATATCTTAGCGGCGTACCATTTTATTCTTTAAAAAAATTTATGAGAGTAACACGGCTCGAGAAAAGATCTAATTTAAACACAATTGATTAAGAAACTCACTAACCCAGAAACCGAAATAAAAGTACGAGAACAACTAGGAAAGAAAATAAATAACATTAACGAGAACACGTCGAACATGCGTGAATCTATTAAAGCGTGACAGACAAAAAAAGAAAGAATAGATGTCTGATGAGATACTGGATATGATTAATGAAAGACGTAAATTTAAGAATAAAAATGCAGAAAAATACCAGCAGATTCACAAAATCATAAGAACGAAAATTCGAGAAGCCAAAAAAAAATGGTTTTCCAACGAATGCAGGGGAATACAACAATACGAACGGAAATACAACAGTTACAATATGCACACACGATGACAAACAAGAGGAAATGCAATAAGTCATCAAACAGCATAAAAGATAAAGATGAAAATCTTATCTCTTAGCCATCAACGATCTTAGAAACATGGAAATCATACATAGAAAAATTATCTGCATCTGACTGTACTGATATGGAGAAGGAGAAACAGGACCCTTAATCCTTAAATCGGAGATAGAAGATGCCATTGCAGCACTAAAAACAGTAAGTCAGTTTTAGCGGTAAAATCCCGGAGAATTGGCTGCAGTCAACATGTATTACAATCCCGAAGAAACCAAATCCCCATATCTGTGATGACTACCGGCTTATAGGCTTGATCAATCATGTCACTAAAGCGTTCACTAAGATCATTTATAGAAGAATATATGATAAATGTGAATCAAATATTGATAGATCGCAGTTTGGTTTTCGGAAATCACTTGGAACTAGAGAAGCAGTTTTCGCTCTTCAAGTGCTTATACAGCGGTAAAGAGACGTTGATAAGGACGCGTAGTTGTACTTTGTGGATTTTAGAAAAGCATTTGACAATGTCAATCATGAACAATTAATAGATATTCTGCAAGAGATAGGTATTGACGACAAGGACATTCGAATTGTGGCAAACCGATACTGGGGTCAAACAGCAAGAGCAAAATTTGGCAACGAACTCACTGGAAGTGTACAGATCAAAAGAGGTATGCGTCAGGGGTATATCTTATCCCCACTCCTATTCAATATTTATTTCGAGAAAATAGTTAACAAATGTATGGAAAATTCAAATGAGGGCATAAAAATAAACAGCGAGTTAACGAACAATATAAGATATGCCGACGACACCAGTACCATAGACAGGTAATGAAAAGAGTTTATTCAGTTAGTGAGAAATACGGCCTGAGCATCGACTTCAAGAAAACAAAGTGGATGCTGATAAGCAAAAAGCAACAACCTGCTCGACAGTTACGGATAAGTAACATACTAATTGACCATGTAGAATCTTATGTGTACCTTGGCACCAACGTAAATGCAAAATGAAAACAGGCCACAGAAATTAAGGCGAGAATATAACGAGCTAGAGCAGCACTTAATACTATAAAAAAGCTGCTCATAAGTAAGGATTTGTCTCTTCCCCTAAAACTCTGTCTAGTTAAATGCTATATTTTTCCGATCTTATTATATGTTGTGGAGGCCTAGACGCTGACAGAGACGCTCACGAGAAAACTAGAAGCATTCGAAATGTGGGTGTACCGACGCATTTTTCGTATATCCTGGACCGAACATATCACCAACATAAAGGTAATCCAAAGAATCGGAAAGGAGAAAGAAATCGTGAGCACAATTAAACAAAGAAAGCTTGAATATCTCGGCCACATATTGAGACACGATAAGTACCGTCTACTGCAATTGATTGTAAAGAGGAAAATAGACAGTAAACGAGGGCCGGGCAGGAGAAGACACTCGTGGCTCCAAAATTTGCGGAAGTGGTTCGGGCTCACATCGGTCGAACTATTCAGAAGCACCGCAAACAAGATCAGAATTTTAATTTAGACCACTACATGCACACTAATCATAAACATAAAACTCATAGGTTTATGTCAAAAAATGCGCAATAACTATCTCCTTAAATTGACCAAATTTTATTTGCATAACCCAACCGGTTTCAAAGAAATAAATAAATCGTCAGTTTGTAAGAAAAATTTTAACACCCCGTATCTCGGAAAACGAAGCATTAGCATAAGTTTATACAGCAAACTGTTATTATTTTTTTATATAAAATTACCCACTTAAATCTATTGCATTGTATATGACACTGTATCTTTTCTTTCTTCCAGTTCTAGTCATCCTTTCTTAAATAAATTCTTCATAACTTAGTAAAACATCTTTAAAATAGATTTTTAGAATAAAAATTCTTTCAATAAATTCTTAAAATAATTAAATCACAAAATATAAACATAATATTATTTTGGTTTGATAAAAGTGGACTAATGTGAGAAGTTGAGTAGAAAATTATTTTGAAATTTCACCCACAACTTGATGTGACACAATTTTGGCAAACGAATGATATTCCACAAACATTTACAACTACACTTTAATGTCTTGGACTAGTTTATACCATATATTTTACAGTGTTATGACAATTGCGGCTTAAAGTGACTTCATACTTCAGAAAGAAATGAGATTTTTTTAAATTCAAAATTTAGTAAATTCAACCTTATTTTGAAAAAAATATTTCTATAAATGAAACAGCCAGACACTTCTAAGAAGAATCCTTAAAATTATATCCCTAAACTATACATAGAATGTCAGGAAATAGTGAAGGAAAGTCAGCAATCTAGCCGTTTATTATATTTAAACTCAATAATATTTAACATTGCCAAGATAATTGTTTGTATACGCGTATTTTGCAAATATTTTTTTAGGAAAAAATGAGTTTAAAAATGGTACTAAACACAGCAAAAAGCAAAAATTATCTACTAGTAAAAGTAAATAGCCAGTGGCTGTATTCAATTCAGAATGCATGACTGGTTTGTGTCATTCGAAATTATTGTTTGAATATTGTGAAAATTCTGTGCACTTTTTCAGAGCTGAAATACAGCTGAATATACAGCTGAAAAATATACAGCTGAAAATGTTTAAGTTGTTCGACGTCAAAATCCTAAAAAAATCCAGTGCAGCAGTAGCCTAACAAATAAATTTGTTTAACCTTCAGCCGGGCGCGCCGCAGTAATTTGCTGCGTAAACTTAATATTTCCAGGTAAAGTGTTAACGGGATACGCTATGTACATGATATTTTTAAAATTCCGTTAATCGGTTAATTCGGTTAATCCTTAGTCGGTACCCATCATCGTCTTGTGAAATCCAAATCCAATTAGTTAGTTATCGTACTTTATTGTAAATAGTACATTGAGGCAGACAATTGCTGCAAGGCGCCTGGTAGTGAAATTCGAGGAATTTTTTTTAAATAACTAATATATTATATATCTTTTTCGAGAAATTGAAATTTTATTGCTAAGTAAAATTGTTAATAATATAATCTTTATAAGAATTAATAATATATATGAAACATATTAGATTATTGTAAAATTCTATATTATAAGATATTTTATAATTTTAGATTACGCCATGTCTCGTAAAAATCCAAAGGAAGTGTTAACCCAAGCACAATTAGAGAAAATTCTCAATAATATAACAGATATTGAAGATGAAACAGATGGAATATTGGAAAGTGATAGTGATTTGGATAAACAACAAATTGAGGAGAACCACGACGATACATGTTCAGAGCAAGATATGTCAGATGAGGAGGAAATGTTTTACGAAAACGTTGAAGATACATTCATTGGTAAAGATAAAACAAGTAAGTGGTATAAAACTTCTTTTGCCACATCTAAGACAAAGCAACAAAATATAATGATAGTACCACCGGGATTAAAAGGAACTGCACGTCAAATAAAAACAGAAATTGATGCGTTTTTACTATTATCAATATTGATACGGTTAATGAAATTCTAATTTTTACCAATTTATATAAAAATGAACATAGAGATAAAACGCAATATTTGAGGGATAGAGATTGCAGGAATGTGGACAGGAGTGAGTTATTGGCCTTTTTTGGACTCCTCTATTTGATTGGCACAAAGCACGGCAATCACACAAATGTGATGGAACATTGGGAAACAAATGGCACAGGGATTGATATTGTTCGAGCAGTAATGAGCTACAAACGTTTCCTATTTATTGCCTGTTCATTGAGATTTAATGATAAACATGCAAGGAGTGATAGCTGTAAAATAGACAAGCTGTCGGCCATTGGATCGTTTTTTGACAGATTTATAAAAAATTGTCAAAACTCATACAATTTGTCAGATTATACAACAATTGATGAAATGCTCTATCCCTTTAGAGGTAGGTGTAGCTGGATACAATATATACCCAACAAACCTGCTAAGTCCGGAATAAAAATGTACGTGTTATGTTATGCTCAAACTTTTATACCGCCAATTTAGATATATATTGCGGTAAACAGTCAAGTGGCCCATACGACGTATCAAATTCGGCCTTTGCCGTTGTAAAACGTCTAATAGAGTACGTAGAAATGACAGGAAGAAACATTACAACAGATAATTTTTATATTACTATTCCGTTAGCTAGATATTTGCTGCCGAAGAAAGTTACACTGCTTGGGACGCTAAAGAAAAACAAAAGAGAAATTCCTCAATAATTTCGTCCACATAAATCAAGGGCAGTTCAATCTAGCATATTTGGATTTCAAAAAGATTATATGATTACCTCTTACGTGCCGCGTAAAAGTAAGTCAGTCATATTATTATCGTCTATGCACAATGAAAGTACAGTTGAAATGGATACTAAGAAACCACAGTTGATTTTAGATTACAATAAAACAAATGGAGGAGTTGATACTGTAGATAAATTATGTTTATCATACAGTGTTTCACGAATTACTAAAAGATAGCTGTGTGTTATATTCTATAATTTAATGAATATTAAAAGGCATAAATACTTTTGTTCTACATTTCTCTACAAATTCTGTAAAATCACTCAAAAGCAGAGATTTTCTCCAAAACGTTCAAAATGAACCTGATGAAAGAACACCTTCGTACACGAGCACAAATCACTTCGATCACAAATTAAAACATTTCACGTGATATAACCGAGTTCCTGTCCAGGATGTTTCCGAAGCAACCAGCACCCCATCAAGAAGACGAAAATCCTGCTAAACGTGGTAGATGCTGCAATTGTTACAGTAAAAAAATCAAGTCGTATACCTCTATGAAATGTACACAATGTAGTGCATTCGCTTTTAAAAGACATTCTAAATCTAATATTGTATGTATTAATTGTAGTGATCAAATAAATTAAAAGTTTGTTTTCTGTACAATTTATTAAAATTAGTTAAATTAATAAAGCGTTCATATTTTCTGACAAAATAAATAACGATACAGTTAATCAATAATTAAAAGTGTCGAAAACAATAAGAAACTACATGGCAGCAAATTGCTGCGGCGCGCCATATGATGTAATTATTTAGGGCGCGCCTGGCCGAAGGTTAAGCGGACTCGCTAGCTTATTTTAAAAAAGTAGTGTAACTACAATGAAGTAAGTATAGTAATTACCATTTAAATGGGAATAAGTCACAATTAAAGGTTAAAATACGTTTATTGACGTTTCAATTTCCACTTTGGAAATCGTTCTCAAAATACAAATATAGAAAATTAAACAGATTTTGTTTTTTTTTGTTACTTGGTGAAAAATTCTTGTAACAATTTAATTTTATTTGACTCATTTATATTGACAATTCAGACATACATTATACATTTTAAAGTAGACGACTTTAAAATGATATTGCCAATATTGTTGCGTTGCGCTCCTGGGACGAGTTTACTTATAAGATAGTTTATTCGATTACATGAAATCAACTTTAACCTTGAGAATATCCGTCAGAAAAAATCATGTCATGTAATTTGTCTTTAAAAAGACAAACACATGCCATGATGACAGTAAAATTCTCCTGTTAGTGATTCTATAGTAAATTATGAGGAAAAACCAGGAAAAAAACCTCATAATACTATCCCGATATGTTAAGTATTTGGTCATGCATTTAGTTTACTTTCAATAAACACCAAATTCTAATTTTATATGTTTGTTATTTAAAAAAACATAAATGATGTATCCTCCATATGTTACTAACTTACTTAAACTCGTATTTTTTTTAATAACTTCCTCTTTCAATATGGGTAACCAGATCCTACTACATTCAGCCGAGGAATTTGCGACACAATTAGTCTCATTTAGCATAATTAGAGCCGCTTCTTTGAATTTTCTCTTTTTACCATCCGTTTTTTTTAGGACTATATTGGAATCATTCCATTGAACTCTATGTTCATTATCCCATGCGTGTTTACATATTTGAGATCTTTCAAATTCTCTATTTTTAATATAAGACTGATGTTCACTTATTCTAACATTTAGTGGCCTTGATGTTTCATCTAAATAAAACTGATCGCATTCATAAGGTATTTTATAAATGCAGTTCTTTGTCCTTTCTTGTTCGTTGTTAGGTTTGGTTTTGGACAAAATAGATCTCAACGTGTTTGTTGTTTTGAATGTCGTTGAAAGGTTGAATTTATTTTGTATCCTTTTAAGTTTTTCTGATAATCGTTTTATGTATGGTATTGTTATTTTCCTCGTATTTTCCTTGTGTATGCTGTAGGATCTCGTTTAGTTGTTCTGTTCTATTCGATCGATTGTTGAAAATTCCTTATTTATAAACGATAAAGGATAATCATTTTTTAATAAAACAAATGTTTTTCCTCCAAGAACGAATTTTCGTTAGAATAAGAAATTTTGGATCTATCGTATAAGGATTTAATTCCCTATTTAATATTAATATTGTGATTTGATTTGAAATTTAAATATCTGTTGGTGTCTGTTGGTTTTCTATACACCTGAGTCTCATATCCAGTATCGTTTTAGAGATTAAAACATCCAGGAAAGGTAGTGTGTTATTATATTCCTTTTCCATGGTAAATGTTATTGCCTCTTCTTTATGGTTTATATCATTTAGGAATGTGTCCAACAAATCTGATCCATGAGGCCATATTGAGAATACATCATCTACGTATCTCCACCATACTGTGGGTTTTAAATTTTGTTTAGAAATGATATTTGTTTTAAAATCTTCCATAAATATATCGGCTAA
The DNA here is from genome assembly GCA_918026665.1 of Diabrotica balteata. Taxonomy (NCBI): domain Eukaryota; kingdom Metazoa; phylum Arthropoda; class Insecta; order Coleoptera; family Chrysomelidae; genus Diabrotica; species Diabrotica balteata. The sequence continues at coordinate 44,142,395 of OU898280.1, forward strand.
TTATGGAGATAAACTAGAGCCCATTGCTAGACCAAAATTTTGTTTATAGAATACATTATTTAGTTGAAAATATGTATTATCAGTACATAATATTAATAACTCCATTATAGCTAATATGTCTTGTTCTAGTTGCCAAGTTTCATCACTCGCAAATTTTGTCTTGACTATATTTAAAGTCTTATCTAATGGTACATTCGTAAATAAACTATTTATGTCAAAATGAGACCAATTGTGTCGCAAATTTTTCGGCAGAATGTAGTAGGATCTATATTGAAAGAGGAAGTTATTAAAAAGAAAATACCAGTTTTAGTAAGTCAGTACAAACATATAAAATCAGAATTTGGTGTTTATCGAAAGTAAACTAAATGCACGACAAAATACTTACCATGTCGGTATAGTATTATGAGGTTTTTTTTCCTGGTTTTTCCCTCATAATTTACTATGGAATCACTAACAGGAGAATTTTACTGTCATCATGGCATGTGTTCATCTTTCTAAAGACGAATTACATGCTATGATTTTTTCTAGCGGATATTCTCAAGTTAAAGTTGATTTCATGTAATCGAATGAACTATCTTATAAGTAAAGCCATTCCAGGAGCGTATCTTATCAATATTGGCAATATCATTTTAAAGTCGTCTACCTTAAAATGTATAATTATGTCTGAATTGTCAATATAAATGAGTCAAATAAAATTAAATTGATAGAAGAAGTTTTCACTAAGTAATAAAAAAACAAAATTTATTTAATTTATTATTGTTTGTGTTTTGAGAACAATTTCCGAAGTGGAAATAAAACGTCAATAAACGTATTTTAACCTTTAACTGTGGCTTATTTCCATTTAAATAGTAATTATTTTAAATGTCACAAGAAAATAGCTTTAGAACAATAGTAAGTATAGTAGTTTAAAACATATAATTCTAATACCATATATGAAATACCACAGTAGAAATACCAGTAAATGATCGTTTTGTAGTATAATTTTCCTCATCACGACTAATTTGCTTAAAAATTTGGATTTATGTTCCTCTTGCCGTCTACTTCATAATGTTTTGAGTGTAGGGGACTATGGAGCAGCCTTGCTTTAGACCCTTACTAATAGGAATTTCTCTACTTAATTTGTTTTCAGTTTTAATGTTTACCGTCATATTTTTGTAAAGCTGTACTGCTTGTATATATTTTTTTTATTCATTCTTTGATTTTCTATTGTTACCCAGAGCATTGAAAGTGGTACACTATCGTATGTCTTTGTCAGATCTATGAGGACTACATGAGTAAAAAGGTTTTTATTATTAAAACTTTTTTTGTCTTTTAGTTTATATTCACTTAGTATGAAAGTTACTAATTTAATCTTCGCAACAATTTTAAAAATTTTCAGGATTATTGTTGGCAAAAAAATTTAACAGTTTTATCCAAGGACGTATAAATAAAGATGGACCGGTCTGTTTACATCTATACTTGAAGTCATGAGATATTCACAGTCATAGGCACAAATCCCTAATTTGACGTTGTCATATTATTTTTTTTTCAGAGTCAATATTCGAAATAATTTTCGATTTTTAGTGTAATTTACTTTAAATCTATAAGTAAAAATGTATTATCTAGTTAGTATAAACTATTTTTAGATATACTCATTTCGCAACCAAGGAATTAAAAGAAAAAAATTAATTTTTTAATTTATTAAAAGAAAATATATTCTGATAATCTTAACTCTTGTAAAACTTGGCATCGTTGGTAATATCAACCAATCCTAGCGATTTGACGAAAAAGAATATGGCGTTGTACTGTTTACCTTTGAGTTGATAATTTCCTTATTTGTGACATTTTAGTGAATTTGTTAATATATTTTAAATTAGAAGTGAAGAATAGTTGATAGTTAAGTGTAATAATGGTGCGTAACTGTGTTGTATGCAGGAAAACTTCATATTTACATCCAGAACTGTCATTTCATTCGTAAGTATTGTAAACAGTGGAATTTTGTCCATAGGCGTAGTACAGGGATGTGATAATACTTAATGCTTGACATGAATTGAAGTTTAATTTTGTAGTATTATAAATACATTTATTTATTTTTTCTAATCTACACTAATCTATATTTATAGCAATTTTTTCTATAATTGCTATAAATATATTAATTTCAATGAAATATATACATATCTATAGGTTATGTTCATTGTACGAAAATTAAATTTAACCAAATATAATGCATACTCGTAGCATATTCCATAATAATTAATAATTCAATGTTTTAGTTCTACAAACGATATGGAAAATAAAGCAACAGCTTCCAGTAGTATTGATAAGGATGATTTTTATGGACCTTCAAAAGGGTGGGTTTGTATCGAATTTGTTTATTAAATTTACAAATAAAATCTAAATGTGGATTTTGATTACTTATTTCATTTTAATATTAAAATATTTTAGAAGTTTTATTGATACTGAAGAATGTAACATGGAGACAGACTTGGGCTTTAATGTAAAATCTAATTCTCCTAAACTGTTAAAAAGGAGGTGAGTTTTGGCTATATTTTGTATGAGATTATTTCAATCTTAAACCAATTTTAATACTCTTCTTTAATGTACATAAATTGAATATTCTAGATGTTTAAATGACAATTAAGACAACAAGGAAAATATAGATACAGAAAACGCATCTTCGAGCACCATTACAGCATCAGAAACTGAAACTGTAGAGTTGTTACTTGGTGATAATACTTTTTCATATGTTCCACGTAATATTTATAAAAAGTGAGTTTTTAGTTTAATTTATAAAAACAAGGATTATGATTATCTAATTAAGTATATGTTTTAGAAATAAAACCGTTGAAGACATGTCTAGCAGCGATGAATTTTTCTTTCTGCTGATGATACCAGTATTACCTAGAGGAACTCTAATATTGCAACTCTTCATGCAATTATAACTTCTGATCAACTTAAAATAAATACCTGGTCCGACTCTGCTTTACTATCTTTTAGCGTGAATAAGAGTAGCATTATCCTATAAAGGAGCTCTTCAACCCTTGATTCTGTAAAATTTCATGGTATTTTTACAGACAACAACCTTAAATGGTTCCTTTATATCAATTTGTTAAGTAATAAACTAGTCTCAGCCTGCTATGCAATAAGATCTGTTTTAGAGGAAATCAATTTAGCATCTTCCAATAACATATTTTTCTTTGTTCGAGTCTCATCTTCGATATGGCCTTCCTTTTTGCGGTTCTAGTACAGCTGCCCAATCTAATGTTATTTTTAAATTACAAAAAAGAGCAATACGGTATCTTCTTGGACTCAGAAGAATAACACATTGTAGAAGCTACTTCAAATATCACGGGATTTTTACTCTTCCCTCTTCGTATATTCTAGAAATTATTTTCTTAATTGGTAAATACCTACATGTTTTTCTAACAAGACCCAATCATGACTAGTCCACCAGAAATTCAACCTTTGATGTGTAATTATCGATCCCGTTCACTGACTTAGTAAAGAAATATATATTATATTCGGCAAAAAAATTATACAATTATCCCCCTCTGCAACTTACAAATTCTGTCCTTAAGTTTCGTAAAATGACAAAAACCTATCTATCTCAAAGACCGTATTATTCAGTAAAAGAGTATTCTGGAAGATTGGTAACTAAGGATGAGTTATTCATTTGACCGCGGAAATCTATCCGAACACACACACATATATATATATATATATATATATATATATATATATATATATATATATACATAGTATATATATATATATATATACATGTATATATATATATATATATATATATATATATATACATATAATATATATATATATATATATATATAAGGATCACTCAGACGAGTTGTGGGTTCTTATATCGGTCTCAAGGTGGAGAAATAAAAGACAAAGTGGATAGGCTACTTTATCTATTTTGAAGACGTTTCGCTTTCGTATTCTGAAAGTATCATCAGTTCATCTAAAAAGTGCAATATGAGAACCACACAATTATGGAAACGATGTTGTAATTGTTTCTCTTTTATTTCTCCACCTTGAGACCGATATAAGAACCCACCACTCGTCTGAGTGATCCTTATTTATATTGGATTGACGGTCGTACTCCTTTTCCGATGATATATATATATATATATATATATATATATATATATATATATATATATATATATATATATATATATATACCTATATATATATATATATATATATATATACCTATATATATATATATATATATATATATATATATATATATATATAAACGAACGAAGATATATATATATATAAGGTTCTTGAACTCCTAAGTGGAGCATAGAGCTTCAGTGAAAACGCGCCATCGGGTTCTATTTTGCGCTAAGGCCTTCACCTCATTCCAAGACTTTCCTTGTTTTCTTATCTCGTCCATGATGGATCTTCTCCAAGTTTGTACTGGGCGACCTTGTTTTCGTTTATATATATATATATATATATATATATATATATATATATATATATATATATATATATATATATATATATATATATATATATATATTTATTTATTTATTTGTGTATCACATGCAGCAACTAAAAGTTATTCGTAAACTATTTCGTATTTCGTATTTTATTATGCAACAATTAGATTTTGCAATGAATTGTATATTTTACTATCTTTTATTTTGTGAAATTGACGATTTTTGTAATTTTAGTAAATTTTAATTGTCATTGTTGTTTTTTTTCCTTTTTGTAAGCATTGTATAATTTTCAGTGACAATAAAGCATATTTCTATTTTAGAACCCTACCCGTTCCATAAGGTTTAATGTGTTTTATATATTGTTGTATATGTTTTGTTAAACAATGGTTTATGGTTTTTTTACGTTTATTAATATTTTCTTAAATACATATTCCTGAATTTTTATCTTTCTTCTGTCTACTGCTATGTCTAACGTGACATACTAATGTTGCCAACTAACAATTAAGCTGGAGTTATACACTATATTTGACTATATTTTTTCAACTTATCACTCACTGGATAAGAGCAGAACATACTCAATACCCTCAACAGGTTAATGTTTGGGGAAGAATTTTTTAAACTTTTTATTGCTTGTGTGATATTTTAGTTTAAATAAAATATTATATAAAGTACTTTACGATTTTATTTACTCCATATTGATTCTTTTGTGTAAATTAATTTTTATAAATATATTTCTATACACTGAAAATTAACATTATTCACCGTTTGTTGTTTCTCACTTATTCGAAATATTTCATATGTTTACGATACTAAAAATAAAAGCAAGCAAAAGCAAAAGTCAAACCAATAGTCATTATTTATTCAAGTGAAAAAACTGTTTCAAATAACTTTCAAATATTGGACGGTACGCCGCTGGCTTAAAAGGATATGTCACAGTCTATCACCACGTCTCTTTCCCTGCGCCTATAAACTTTTCGACTTCAAATTTAGGTGAACAGAGTGCAGGGCATGCCTAGTCCATCTTTATTTATACGTCCATGGTTTTATCACTTTCAATACCACGTTGCCGTTCATGACCATGATACATACAAGCGAAGATATGATACCACGCAGATGTGGGCGGGCCTGTTAAACGTCAAGTGACGTCAAGAGGTGACGATCTCGACATTTAGTTTAAGCTGTTTACATTTACATTGTAACGGTTTTAAGCTTTTTACGATTTTTTCACTCTAAAATTATTTTATTATTATTTTGGATTTAAAATATTGGTGCAAAATGAGGTGTGCTGTAGCAGGTTGTAGTGTGAATAACCAATAAAAGTGTTATGCGAACGATATAAAGTTTTTTAGGTTCAAACAATTTTTCTTTTGAAAGCTGAAAGGTTGAAAGTCAAAATTGTAGAAAATAGGTTGCTTCCAATAAATATTTGCAAAAAATATCATATGTATAAATAGCAAAGCAACATAAGTAACCTAAAATATGAGAAATTTTTGTAAACAATTTAAATTTAACCTAGCAACCTTATCTAATGAGCTCATGTCAGAGAATTTCATTAAACTGGACACATTTTTTAATATGCCAGGAGCAATTTTTACTTTTTTTTAGCCAATATCGAAGGCAAGAAACTGCAGGAAAAGGGTATCCTTTTTTAAAAGCAATCTGTAAGATTAAGAAAAATATGAGTGTCATATGTTTGCATTTCAATAATGAACTAATGCTGATTAATGAACTATGCCCTTGGACGGGCAGAATAGATAACAACTATTGCTTTAGGTATGTCCTCAACTTTCCATTTAAGGCGAGTTTTTTAATTTTCTAATTTTTTAGGTGCTCCTCACTCGTTTTTTACCTTTCAACCATCAATATGTTTTGACGTCCACTACAAATATTTCTCTGGTTTTGCAAATAGAACATAATAAATATATTGTTATTTGAAGCTAATAATTTTAAAATTTGCAAAAAATATATGTACAAATCGCAAAGCAACATAAGTAACCTAAAATATTATGAGAAATTTTTGTAAACAATTTAAATTAATCTAGCAACCTTATCTAATGAGCTCATGTCAGAGAATTTCATTAAACTGAACACATTTTTTAATATGCCAGGAGCAATTTTTACTTTGTTTTAGCCAATATCGAAGGCAAGAAACTACAGGAAAAGGGTATCCTTTTTTAAAAGCAATCTGTAAGATTAAGAAAAATATGAGTGTCATATGTTTGCATTTCAATAATGAACTAATGCTGATGAATGAACTATGCTCTTGGACGGGCAGAATAGATAACAACTATTACTTTAGGTATGTCCTCAACTTTCCATTTAAGGCGAGTTTTTTAATTTTCTAATTTTTTTAGGTGCTCCTCACTCGTTTTTTTACCTTTCAACCATCGATATGTTTTGACGTCCACTACAAATATTTCTCCGGTTTTGCAAATAGAACATAATAAATATATTGTTATTTAAAGCTAATATAAACTGTTTTACAAAATGTTTTCTATTTTTTATTTAACCCAAAAACCTATTAAATCTTGGAAAGGAAGTAAGTCCCCATAAGCTATGGATAGGTAATAGGCCTAGAATAAATCACCCAAGAATCATAACTATAACCTGTTATGCACAAGCTCCAGTGCAAATAAGAAAGAAAATGGACCAAAATTCCATCAAAGGTTATTTGATTAGTTATGAGGGAGAAAATATAGTACCATTTTTCAAAATATTTTTAATTGTCATAAATCAGTTCAATTCCATCTATAGGATAATACCTCTATATCCCAGAATTTTTATATATTTAAAAATGACTGATTATATAGACATTTTTCAATTGGAAAAAAATGAGATCGATGATGAAATAATCTCGCAGAATTATGAATATATAACCTAAGACATTAAAAATAATCTTTTTAATAAGAAAAAATGATAAAATTTAGTGTTAATAAGGTTTTATACATGTCATAGTTGGTGTGACATAATAATTTTAATAAAAACGCCACTATTTAAAGTTCACATTAGCCTATAAATAGTTTATCTTTAATAAATCCATAATTCACAAAAGTTTACATCCATTATTTTATCACTACGTCTCGTAAAAAGAAATTTAACATAAATAATCCGTAAGATTCCAGTCTATATTTTATCCGTTGTTTTAAATTGGCGCCATTTATCGTCACCCTTGACGTCATGCGCAGAATCGAACGAATTTGAAACACTTTGCGATCATATCTTTATATTATAGTATCATGTTCATGACTATTAAAAACAGATGAAAAAAGTACACATCTTTGTCTAATACAAGCTACCGTATAATAAGTTAATTTCATTTAACGATTTTTCATGAATAAAAAATAATTACATTCGTTAATTTCATGCTTACCGAACAAATACGGCAGCTTCCATCTTCATATTGTGCAAGTATTACATTAAATTTTATATAAAAATTCTTTTTTAAACTTTACCTCTGTTCCGAACTAACGAACTGATACAGATACAGAGTAACAACAGTCGTTCCACTAATGCAATTAACCCACTTTTCAACTACCTAACAAACAATTTTTGCTTGTTCATATTATATACTTACTTTAATTGTTTTCTGGAGCACGCATACTACGTACTTATAACTTTTAATGAACGATTTCCAGTTTTCTGGTAACACGCTAATAATTGATACTCTTATGGTTCAAATTACCTCTCGGTTAAAATTCAACATAATCACGTACAAGAACAAGAAGATCTGAAAAACAAAGCATAATCAAGCTAATTACAAAATTGGGTTTAGTGGCTGTGATAGAATTGCAACAAAATTAATGATAAAAACTAAACCATTATTTCACTTCATTGCAAATTATGCTAATGAAGGGTGTGGCTATTATTAATTTAGGTTTTTGTTTATTTGCAAGTATCTACAACACCATGTATTTTAGCTTCATAAAAACGGTTATTGATTTTTTATATGAAGGGTACAGGATAAAAAGGAGGTATGTCAAATTACGGGCGAAAATGAGATAATTAGACCATATTAGTGGCACAAACTATGGAAAAGCTCCTCATAAGCAAGGATTTGTCTCTTCCCCTAAAACTACGTCTAGTTAAATGCTACATTTTTCCGATCTTGCTGTATGGCGTGGAGGCCTGGAAGCTGACGGAGACGCTAACGAGGAAACTAGAAGCATTCGAAATGTGGGTGTACCGACGCATTCTTCGTATATCCTGGACCGAACATGTCACCAACATAGAGGTACTCCAAAGAATCGGAAAGGAGAAAGAGATCGTGAATACAATTAAACAAAGAAAGCTTGAATATCTAGGCCACATATTGAGACACAATAAGTACCGTCTGCTACAATTGATTGTCCAGGGAAAAATAGACAGTAAGCGAGGGCCAGGCAGGAGAAGACACTCGTGGCTCCAAAATCTGCGAAAGTGGTTCGGGCTCACATCGGTCGAACTATTCAGAAGCACCGCAAAGAAGATCAAAATTGCCATGTTAATAGCCAACGTTCGCAACGGACAGGCCACTTGAAGAAGAAGAAGAAGTGGCACAAACTGGATACTATTTCATATAAAAAATTCACATTAATGAAAGAGGTTAGTCGGGATGTACCACATATTTTTTATTTGTTATACAGAGTAAAAAAGGAGGCAAGTCAGAGCGCTACAGGGGAAAAAGGAGAGATGTCAATGTGACCAACGCCGACGAAGCGGTTAATATAGTTAGTTTGTACCAATGACGTATAATATATAGACTCGGTGAACGCTTTAAAAAGTGTCCAAAACATAAATACCTTTGTTATTGTTTATTGTTTTGATACGAAGATGCACGAAGTTCATGATTTCTTACGAAGCATCACGAAGTTGAGCTTGTGTTTGAAAACATCATGGACGTATGAAAACATTTTCTCCATTTTGTGTGACAAGCAAATTTTATTTTAAATTGTTGAGAGTTATTTACTTACTATTTTAGTAAAATGTCATACTATTTTATCAAAATAATTATTTCTCTTATAGATGGGAACAAAAAGAAATCATAAATATTTAATTTTAATTAAAAAAAGAATTATTGTCATTAACCTATAAATGAGCACGCCGCTGTTGTGATAAACATACCTTCAACCTTGAGCCGAGATCTTTCGGACACTCGATTTTATAGCGAGAATAGGGGACTGCATAGTCTATATATTATACGTCATTGGTTTGTACGTTGTTCAGAGGTGTTTAGAGGTTATGTATGTGTGTTTACTGAACCTGAAACAAGAGTTACCAAATTGTAAATATCTACGAAGAGTTACGAATTTATGAAATGTGAGGTTATGGATACACGCGAAAATAATGCAAAGAAAGGTAGATAATATGGACGAATTCATGTAGTAAATAAAAATTAAATAGACAAAGCTATGTAATAGGACCGGATTGTAAATGTGTTAAGTTTAAGTGTTTTCTACAAATACCGGAAGAAGCAAGAATTGAATTTATTAGAAAATTCAACCTCACGGAGTCGACAGATGCCCAAAATATATTCTTGTTCGAATTAATTACTGTACAAACTGTACAGCAACAAAGACCACGAGTATCAGAGAACTCTGCACGTCTTTATGATGTCATCTTTTAGTTAGAGAATCCGTTATAATGTAAATGACGAAATAAAAGAAGTTTGAGTATGTCAGAAGGCCATTTTGGCATGGAATTGGAAAAAAAAACTTAGAAGTTCTACAAACGTCACTAAAATTGACAGGTCACGCTCCAAAATATACTAGAGGAAGATAAGGAAACCATCGTCATTAAGTTTTTATGGAAATCAAAATTGTAGTATGCAGCAAATTGGGTCTTTCAGGGGCAGAAAAAGTCATTATAGTTTGAAAGACTCGTCGAAATTATATTTAACTGAGCATTTAAATACTAACCAAATGTACCGGGTGGTCCAATAAGCCGATCTCTCGGCTATATATCAGAAACTATTCATGTTATAACTTTAGGAGAAAAAATTCCTTTGTAAAAGTGGCCAAGAGAAATCACTGGAAATAACTTTCAAGATTCTGGATTAACCGCTAGGGGGCGTAACCTGCGAAGAAAATTTTGAAAACCAGTTTTTTGGGAAATATGTCCAATTATACCAAGTGTTAAATAATTAAACTAGAAAGGGGCATAAATTCTGCACAATGTTGTTCAAGTACTTTTTTTTATTTTTTCAAATAAAGGGTGGGGGAGAGTGGGAAAGTATTTGTGGATAAACACCTATAACTTTGGTTTGGTCCAACCGATTTTAATGAAATTAGTGTCATTAGAAAGAGTGTAGATGAATTAATTTACATCTATTATAAAATATGTGCATTTAGTTTTAATTGTCGTAGGTAGAGAGTACTTTCGAATAGAAAAAGTAAAATTTGTTTTTCTTCAAAATTTTTAATGGAAACACCTATTTATTGTAAATTATAATGGAACTGGAATAAATTCGTAACAAAATGGAGCAAACCGCATGTTAATAGCTTTTCTTGAACTCGAGATATAAATAAAAACGCATAAACATAAGTAAGTGTAGTATTGACACACCCTGTATTATAAAATAAATTAAAAAATAAGTCAGTAGGTACTTTCAGCAGAAAACTCTTAATGTTGATACCTATTTTGACCATTGTTATTTCATATGATTAAAAATTGTTTTTTCGAAACTAAGTAGGCTACGACAATGAATTTGACAGGGGGTTCATATTGTTTATTTATTGACAGCAGTGAAAATATTGTTAAGAAGTGTTATATGTATTATAATTTGAATTGAAAATTGCACTTTTTTCAATAGATATTAATATTGGTAATATTAGTAATTAATTATCAGTACTAATAATTCGTGATGAGTATATCAAATTGTATGATATTATGGAGTTTATTTCGAATATCACCAAAATGGCGCTATTGCCTCACGTATATATTCTGTAAGATATCCTGGCAGGAGATATTATGGCAAAGAAGTAGAGATTTCGGACTACTTATATGTGGATTCTGTTGAATTAAAGCAAGAACATTGATTGAATTATCTTCGGTCATAACTCTACTACGTCGTTTAAAACAAGTACGATAAAAACTACCAGTTTCTCTTAATCTTTTTGCCTTTCTTTCAAGTACTTCTTTGCCATAATGTTTCCTGTCACGATATTTACAAAATATATACGTGAGGCAATAGCGTCATTTTGGTGACATTCGAAATAAACTCCAATCATATCATACAATTAGATATGCTCATCACGAATTATTTGTACTGATAATTGATTACTAATATTACCAATATTAATATCTATTGAAAAAAGTGCAATCTTTAATTCGAAATTATAGCACTTCTTAACAATTTTTTGACTGCTGTCAATAAATAAACAATATGAACTCCCCATCAAATTCATTGTCGTAGCCTACTTAGTTTCGAAAAAAACTATTTTTTACAAAATAGGTATCAACATTAAGATTTTTCTGCTATAAAAAAATTTGAAAATACCTACTGACTTATTTTTTAATGTAATATATAATACAGGGTGTGTCTTACTTACTTATGTTTATGAGTTTTTATTCATACCTCGAGTTCAACAAAAGCTATTAACATGCGGTTTGCTCCATTTTGATACGAATTTATTCCAGTTCCATTATAATTTACAATAAATAGGTGTTTTCATTAAAAATTTTAAAGAAAAACAAATTTTTTTTTTTTTTTTTATTTGAAAGTCTTCTCTACCTACGACTATGAAAACTAAATGCAAGTATTTTATATAGTAAATGTGAATTAATTCATCCACACTCTTTCTAATGACACTAATTTCATTAAAATCGGTTGGACCAAACCAAAGTTATAGGTATTTATCCACAAATACTTTCCTACTCTCCCCCACTCTTTATTTGAAAAAATAAAAAAAAGTACTTGAACAACTTTGTGCAGAATTTATGCACCTTTCTAGTTTACTTATTTAACACTTGGTATAATTGGATATATTTCCCAAAATACTGGTTTTCAAAATTTTCTTCGCAGGTTACGGCCCCTAGCGGTTAATTCAGAATCTTGAAAGTTATTTCCAGCGATTTCTCTTGGCCACTTTTACTGAGGATTTTTTTTCCTAAAGTTATAACATGAATAGTTTCTGATATATAGCCGAGAGATCGGCTTATTGGACCACCCGGTACACAATGTACGTAGTAACATTTTCAGATATGTGTACTTCATACGAAACATATAGAAGTATTTTTTCAACTAAATTTAATATTTTCTTCTCCAAGGACCGATACCTACGTGTAGTTCTTATGATTAATATTTAGTAAAAATTAAAACTTTTTAGAATCAGTGTCTATTAGCGAAATCTTTGGATAAAACAAATAAAATAGATGCTGATATTAAGCAACTAGAAACAGAAAATACGCTACATAAACTTAAAGCCCAAGCATTTTATAACAGAAAACAAGCTGCGAGAATAGCTGGTAGAACTGTACACTAGAACTGTACACGTAGAAGCTATATGCATGGATTTTGCAAAAATCTGCAAATGACAGTTTGTCCCAAAACCCTTCTTTCAGTGCGTCACAAATTTCGACGTCATATAGGATTTTAAGAATGTCGAGAATTATTGCATGACATTTTAGTTAAATCTGACGGTTGCAGGATTCTAATCGGCTAAATGTGAAAAGGTTATTTTTTTTTTTTAAATATGGAGTAAAAACTTCAACAATTCAAATTGTTATTTAATTTACATATTAGAGGTCCCGTCCTGTATAAAAATTTGTCATATTTCCAATTTGTCATAATTTCTATTCTATACATTCCAAGGAAAGTGCTTAATTAGCTAAGATTTGTTTATGGATTTATTATTATTGTATTACAAACAGTATGGAATTGGAATGTTTGTTTATTTAAAATAACACTTCCTCTCTTTTAAGAGTTGACTGCGAGATAAAAAAATTTACTGGCAACTGCAAGACATCAAAGCAAACATTTTTGTAATAAAATAACATCGATTGAAATCAGTCAGATTTGGATAAGTAATTTTCCGATAAGTTTCTGTGGCAGCCAATAGTTTAATTTAGTGTAGTAAGATTTATCATTAAATAGTGGAAATAGTTTAAATAGTGACGCAGTTGATTTTAGAGTTATTTTACCAGATTTGGTGTGCAAATGAAAGAATATTATAAAGTTTGGTTAAAAAACAATGTAAATAGTTTAAATAGTGAAGCAGTTGATATTTGAGTCAATCTACCAATTCCGGTATGCAGATGAAATAGTGGTAATCGAGTTTAGTTAAAAAACAAGATAACTAATGTAAGTTTACCGTGTTTTTTATGAATAACAAAAATGAATATTATATTTCAAACAATCATAATCTGATTCAGAATCGAATTCATATAAAATCAATGATTACAGTAGATATGTGGCTGATATCAATTATATCTTACATTTCAAGAAAATGTCGTGGTTCTTAAAAGAATCGTTTTAATACAAATAAATATCCATAATGGTATTATTTTAAAATATTTCCTCAATATCATTCCTGAATTCACAATCTGATTCGCGAACGACAGAAACTGGTAATAAAGTTGTCCCAGCCTCTTTTTCTAATTGAAAATAATTTAATAATTTTAATATTAGTCTTTGTTCATTCTCGGTATATCTAGGAATATTTAAAATATTTTTATGACGGTAAATACAAAATGTCTGGAAATGCTAACCTGGAATGAAATGGACCGCAGGAGTGTGACGTCACGACTGTCACATTGTCATTATTACTTTCCAAACAAACATTGAAATGTCAAATCTCAAGACTTTTTAATTTCTATAAAGTTAACATTTTGCTTCCTCTGCTACTTTTTCTTGTAAGTATAGTGTTTTTTACGATAATACCATCATAATTCAGAGTTCTATTTCTATGAAATATAGCTTAAAAGTTCTGATACTGAGAAATTCTAACCTTACTTTATTGATACATACATTTTATTGCTATTAGCATAAAACAATGTGCCTCTACTATTTTCTGTCTTGAGCAACCTTCATCCAATTCTCCACGCCCATAGTGCTTAGGTCTCCTGCTACACTATGTCGCCACCGGAGACGAGGCGTCCGCGTGGTCTCCTTCCAGTTGGGACTTCCTCCCACACCAGTCTTACTGTTCGTTCGTCAAAATGTCTTCTGAGGTGTCCTGCCCATTGGAGTCTTCTGGACTTTATCTCTTCTATGATGTTGGTGCCTGGGTAAAGTTCGTAACGATAGTCACGTCAACAGTAGTAACGTTGTTACTACTGTTCTTGATATCATACCTCATTTTTTTACTTTAATATTTTGAATAATGTTTAAAATTTCTAAATGTTTGTCAAAATAAGGAAAATAGAACAATTTATGTTTTTGCAATTCAACTGAAACCTTATATTTAATTAAACTGGTTCGATCGGTACTCACCGGAGGGACCGCAGACGTTCGGATACAATTAGCGTCTCTTAGCAACGACAATGACGTCGACTTTGCTAAGTATCAAGACAATTACTCTACACACACACACACTACACTCTACACTAGGTACCTGACTGTAAAAATTCACTATACCACGCCAATGACCATTGGTTGTCGACGCATTAAACTCAATAAAAAAATTAAACTGGTAAGACTTTAATCAATGTAAATTAAAAGACTATAATATTTGTGCCGTTTTGAAGTATTAAAATCGCCTTATTTCAGAATGTGTTATTTCTGACATACCTCCTTTTTTTCGCTGCACCCTTTATATAAAAACAAAGAGATAAATAAAAGAGATATAAGTACTAAGCAATGTCTTACACCAACGGCACTGACTGCCACTAACCTTGATATAATCTGATGGTTGAATTTTACACAACTTAAATGATGTCATAGTATTATTACATTATTTAATAGCATATCATTCAAAACTTTAAAAATTATATTGCCAAGCGTTTAAAACTATAAAAACTTTTTAATTTAAAACTGCTATAATGTAACTCCCATAATTTCTCATCATCAATCTCAATAATTAGCAGTAGCTCTCTGGAATAGAACTTTGTCGAAATATCGTGTAGTTTGGAAATTAAAAAGGGTAATAAAGTTAAAAGAGACTAAAACAAAGAACTCAAAAACTAACAAAACTAACAAACTAAAAATTGTTATGAAGCTGTTTTATTATTAACCGCAGCAACCATGAAAGGTGTGGAGGAACAGTAAGTGACAAATAATTAACGAAAAAAATTAAATATTTTTGTACGATCTACCATATTCCGAAATGATTATGAGTTTTTCATATTTTCTAAAGTTTTATGCGTTAATCACGTGATAGTTTACTATATTCCCTTTCGATATCGAACAGATAAGCCAGCAAATGTACGTGAAATACAACGATACCTTGTAATTTTCGTGACTCCACGAAATTGAATGAAAATTTTGGATTTAGGCTCTACATATCTCCACTTTATTTTTGTACTTGTAAAATTTATTGTATTTGTTTTTTTTTATTTTTGTACTTGTATTTTAAATTAATGCAGGTAATTGATTAAAATCATCTATTGCAATCATTTTCTCATAACATATAAAATTAACATAACTAACAATCGCGTTTTCTGATGGAATATCTCATGTAAAACATTAATTCAAGAAAGCAAAAGAGCTTTAAATAAATTCCAAAATCTCGCACTACAGCTGACGTAATATATTTCCAAACGCTTAGAGCAGAAACAAAACGCATAATAAAAACAGTACACAAAATTCATGGAATGAGTTTACTAGCTCTATTACCATGATCTTCCTGCCGTGAAGCCTGACTGATCTTCCCCGATTTTGCCTTTTATCACTTGCTTTATCTTTTCCCGCAATATGTTTCTATATAATCTTCCCATTCATGGTATTACGCCTATTCCTTTGTAGTTTTCGCATCGTTTTCTGTCTGCTTTCTTAAATATAATATGTGACTCCGTTCATTCCTTTGTGAGTTGTTCTCCATTTATAGCGTTCTGAAATATCCATTTTATCATCCGGTGTAATTTTGTTGAGCCGTACTTGATAAGCTCAGGTGAGATGCTTCCAGGATCGGGTGCTTTTTTATTTTTGACTGCTTTTAAGGCCATTCTCATTTCCCTACCTGTTATTTTTATTTGTTCTGTTAACAGTTCCTTGTAATAGCCCTTCCATTCTTCATCCTGTATATTTTACAATTTAATTTTTTCTTTTGAGTTTTGCTTCAATTCTCTCAGTACTTTCCATGACTCCGAAGTTCTTGTACCTCCTATGTATGTTTCAATATGTAAGCAGGTTCTTTTCCATTCTTTATTCTTTTGTTGTATTACTTGTTTTTTTTTACTTCTCTATATTTTTCTCTATATTCTTTATAAATGTCATTTTTGTATTTTGCTTTTTTCTTCAATTATTCTTTGTGTTAGATAATTTATTTCATAATAGTACTGTTTATTTGTTATATGTTCTTTCTCTTCAAGGGCTTTAAATACTGCTTGTTTTATGCTCGTCTTTATATGCTCGTATATTTCTTCGAAGTTGCCGTATCTGAATTCTATTAATTTTTAGTCTACCAGACGTTGTTTGTATAGTTCTTTTATTGATTGTTCTTAGAGTATTTCTATATTCTATTATTTTTCTCTTATAGTGTTCATCGGTTCTTCTGTAGAAGGGGTCTTGTTATGTTTCCAATTAATGCCCATTTTTGCTGTCAGTAGTTTATGGTCAGTTCCATGTTCTGCTCCTCTTCTGACTCTCACAGCTTTAATCTTTATTGTGGTATCTTACTATTATTGTGGTTTAATTATTACGCAGTCTGTTATCGATTTTAGCTTTCGTGTTTCTTGCGTGAAATACGACTAAAATTTGCATAAGAGTATAAAGTCTACTGCAACAGTCCAAACTGGTAAAATAATAGTTATAACGAAAATAAATAACTAAAATATTTTCTAAGCTAAAACAAAACACAGTTTTTAAATTCATAAATCAACAACAAAGAACAACGGAAGCTCTGAATTTAAAACATTTGTTAACGTTTCGTTGTTAGTCGTTGCAATTCAAAAATGTTGATTGTGGATATTCAAGATCTAAATAAACGGCTGTATAACTGGCATTTTAGTTTTCATTAATGCAGCTAATTTTAAACTCGGCAACAAATTAGTAGTTACGCAGGCGACAAACCCGAAATACAGAACATCATAAATTTACACGGTACATGATTAAACTGGCAACTGACTGAATACGTAGTTTTCATAATTCGCGGATATGTTTATTTAACTATAATAAAATGTTAGAGGCAAAAAAAATATACAGCAATTATTCACATGTCATTGGCCATTTGAAAAAATATTACATCCAAAAGTCTTTATTTTTTTAATAGACTTTTTTAAAAGTTTAAAAAATACTTTCAGAAATATAAAGAACTTTTGTATTGTTTTCAAATACAAATAAAAATTAAAAAATAATGTAGGTTCTATCAGGTGCATTTATTTGAGAAATATTTTAATTATCCGTTACAATGACGCTAGCCGCGATAAAGACATTTTAATTTTTTGCGGGAAAAAACTAATTTCGATTTTACCATTCGTGAGCGATATTGCTAATTTCACATCAACGTGTTTAAACAAATCATTTACTATATAATGATTATTACAGAAACAATTCCAACTTTCAACAATTTCAACGCATATTTTTTCAAATTTGTGAACAGCGACTAAATAATGCAAAAAACAAAAGAAACATTTAAAAATTTAATTAGAAACCAACAAAGTACTACAAAAACATAAATAAACTAAAAAATTAAATTGTGGACACAAACTACAGTGGTCAAACTTTGGTGGTCAAATTTTCTAAACAATCTTTGCAGCATGCCATTATGTGGTCATATATAGCCGCATTTGCACATTTTGCAAAAAAAAACGAGTTTTGCGTCTTTTGCAATATTTACAATTTCCTCTCTTACCTGGCTGGGGCTCTGGTATAACGTCGAACTCAATGTCTGAGAGTCTTAAAGCCGAAGCACGCACAGCTTTTGTCAAATGCGTGTCAACTGCTATCCGTCGTTTACTCTCCTGTAATAATTCCATACCTAAGGAGATTATAAACTACTACCATTGGCCATCGTTTCGTATTTCTGGAAACAAATATGATGTGATCATTCTTCCTACAACATCTACTCCTTTGTTTGCGGAATTATAGACAGTAATTATTTCTGTTTTCTTTTTCGCATCACCGGTATCTTCATCAATCCCATCATATCTGTGCTCGGTGGAAACAGCAATCACATTTTTCCTTTCTTTGGTATATATAATACGGCAGTCATATCGTTGGTAAATGCAAAAAACTGAAGAATATACCTGCCTATTTTTAATTTGCGTTATTTCTGCAGGTAATTCTCGTCTGTTGGCTCTAATTGTACCAATTACGGTGGGTCGGTGTTCTCTTAGTAGTTTTTTGGCAATTGCATGTCCTGTGAACCAACGGTCTATGGTTACGTTTCTTCCTGAACCCGATACATGTAAGCACATTCTTTCAGTTACTGCAGCAGTACAATTGTCAACTTTATATAGGCCATCTGGTTGAATACCAGCATAGATTTCAATGGGCGAGGGGAAGAAAGTTTTGGCATCAACAACTGAAAAAACTTTGAGCCCATATTTGTTAGGTGTGTTGGGAATATACATTTTAAAACTGCATCTACCCCTAAAGGCAAGTAACATTTTGTCCAAAGCCACAAACTCTCCCAATGAGTAATTATTCCATAAATTTTCTTTGGTTTCGAGTCGTGGTATCAAAAAAACGAATACACTTCAGTAAAAATATAAACCTACGTTTTGCCATTGTAGCAGGAAATATCTCATATCCCATACCATTTGACGACCAGTACTCTTTTAGATTTGGTCTTGATGCTTGATGAAGTCCAACCAAATACAATAAACAAATCAGTGATCGAATTTCTACTGGGTCAGTAGGTCTACATTCAGCCTGTTCTTGATATCTAACGGAAATTTTTGTATGTATAAATTCGTGTTTTTAACTATAATATCAATGTAGTTACCAAACATGTGCGTCCAGCATTCAATGAAAGATAATGCATGTCGCGCTTCACCAACAACCCCAGGCAAATGGATTACTATGTTTTCGTTGCGTCTTCTAATATTTCTAGTTGGGACAAATTTTCTCCATGTAGTTCCGTTTTTACCAAAAAATAATAAGCCTCTGTCATGACCCATTTGTTCCTTACTTTCTTCATTCTGGACTTCATTCTCATTTAGAATTTGCTCATCTTTATTTTCCTGCTCGGTGTCTGTATCATGATCACTGATCCCTAGAAAATCTGGATCCTCGATCGAATCGTCGTCAGAGTCGTCTATTTCACTGTCTTTGGCAGTTTCCTCATACAGATTTATTAGCTTCTCTATTTCCACTTTAAACGGATCCATTTTACAATGCTAAAATACAATATTTTGTCAAATAAATCAGATTAGTAAATTATGCAGCTACTTCGTACCTTTATAATGTTTGTCCAACCGAATCTCGATATGAAATTATTTTTATATTGATATTTTACAAAAATCTGTAAACACTTTTCATATGCTTTACTATTTTCTTTGTGAGGTTTCGAGATTTTAATCGTAAACCAGATCAGACAAGATTTAATCCATAACTGACGCACAGACCACAGACAAAAACATTTTATCGTTGAAATGACGTATTTTCTCTTCTTCTTCTTCAGATGCAAATCCACTAATGGATGTTAGCGATCACATTTTCCATTAATTCTCTATTTCTTGCAATGTATATCAGAGATTCTATGTCGTTAATCCCTGTCCATTGCCTTATGTTTCGGAGCCAGGACATCTTCTTGCGTCCCATTCCTCTCTTGCCTTCAATTTTACCCTCGAGGGTTTATAAGTTGGAGGAACTGGTATTTTTCATTTCGCATGATGTGACCTAGATACGCCGTTTTCCTTTTCTTGATGGTTTCGAAAAGTTGGCGTTCTTGGTTTATTCTTTTAAGGACATCTATATTTGTGATTTTCGCTGTCCATGGTATTTTTAGGATACGGCGATAAAGCCACATTTCGAAAGCTTCTAATCTGTTTATATCCCTCGTTTTGAGTGTCCAGCCCTCTACGCCATATAGCAGCACTGACCATACGTAGCACTTAGTAAACCTTAGTCTCAGTTGAAGATCGAACTCTGAACAAGTCAGTCAGTCACCTTCTTAACTTTTACGAAAGCTTGTCGAGCTTGCTCAATGCGACATTTTACTTCCCTGTCCGATGCCCAGTCTTCAAAAAGCCACGATCCCAGGTATTTAAATTTACTCACTCTTTCTATGGATTTACTATTCAGTGTTATGGTGGAGTTTTTAGGTGCATCCAAGTTTCTGGAGATGATCATGAATTTGGTCTTTTTGGTATTAATCTCTAATCCCATTCGCTCACTGTATTCTCCGATTATAGTGACAAGTTGTTGAAGATCGACTATGTTGTCACAAATTAAGACACCATCATCAGCATATCGTATGTTGTTGATCAATACTCCATTCACTTTGATTCCCATCTCTGCATCCTCCAAAGACTCTTGAAATATGGCTTCCGAATAAATGTTAAATAAAAGAGGGGAAAGCACACATCCCTGTCGAACGCCTCTTCTTATATGTATGGGCTTGGATATAGAATTGTCTATTTTTAGCTGTGCCGTTTGATGCCAGTACAAGTTTTCAATGCATCTTATGTCTTTTGGTCTATATCAACTTTCTTGAGAATCTGCATTAACTTGTGGTGTTGTACACGATCAAACGCTTTTTGGTAATCTAAAAAGCATAGGAACACATCCTTCCTCTGATCGTAACAATTTTGGACCAGCACATGTGTTGCTACTATTGCTTCTCGTGTTCCTAAACCTTGCCTAAACCCGAACTGGGAGTCCTGATGTCCCATTCACATTTTTTGTATAATCTTTGGTGTAGTATTTTTAAGAATATCTTTAAAGTGTGACTCATCAGGCTAATGAGTCTGTGATCCTCACATCTTTTTGCATTGACTTTCTGGGCAGGGGAATAAAGGTAGAGCGTAACCACTGTTGAGGATAGCACCCAGTTTCATAAATTAAATTAAATATTTTGTGTAGTGCTGAAATTCCCCTTTCATCTAGTAATTTGAGTATTTCTGATGGGATCTCATCTGGTCCAGGTGCCTTATTGTTTTTTGAATTTAATATTGCTTTTTCTATCTCCTCTTTGGTGATTGAAGGGACCAGTCAGCTGGTCGTCTGTATAAACTTCACTCATGGGTCTTTCGTCAGGGAAGAGCTCCTGGATATAATTTTCCCATATATCAATTTTCTCCTTTTCACCCAGCACTATCTGGTTATCCTGATTAACTATGGTAGTTGGTCTTCGTTTTCTGTATATTCCAGCAGTCTCCTTAAGCTTTTTATGTAAATTACGGTCGTCGTGCTGTCGTTGTAAATGTTCTAGATCGATATATTGTTGCTTAAGCCATTCATTTTTTGCTATTCTTATTTTTGCTTTTATTTGCCTGTTAATCTTTTCATACATATTGCTGCCATCTTCGTTATTTTTGTGTCTTCGACGTTCTTCCATTAGTAATAGTATTTCTTCTGTCATCCATTTTTGCCTCTTGTTATTTCGTTTGTACCCTAAGTTGTTTTTCATGATGTCTGTTACAGCACTTGTAATCGTATTCCATGTTGGTGTTAGATCTTCGGTAATGTTTGTCGGTAATATTTGAATTTGTGCGTTTATTTCATTGCTTATTTCTGATTGTATCACTGGGTCTTTCAGTTTATCCAGTGCTATCTGTTGTTGAGTTTCAGGCTTGTTCTTGCATGAAAGAGCGATCTTTATGACGGCCACTAATAGTACGTGGTCAGAAGGGACATCTGCTCCAGGGTATGTGCAAGCTCTTTTGACAGTTGTGCTGAATCTACCGTTTATAAGAATGAAGTCTATCGTATTTTCTCGGAACAACCGAATAATCCAGTTCACAAATATGCACAGGGTTGCCAAGTGAAACAAGATTGCAAGAAAAAAACAACTAAAAAGCAGTACAAATACATATTTTTACACATTTGATCGGGTGGGGTCTGTCAGGACAAGAAATTTCAAAAACAGTTTTGTATAAAAAACGAATGGTATTTAGTTTTCTAGAAAGGTACTGAAAAGGTAAAAGTAGAAATTTAAAAAAATAAAATGAGAGAATTATCCAAAATTTTTATTTTGTCGTAGACTCACAGACCACACCTGATGAACGTAGGGTTAAGAAAGATACGAGGTGTTAAAGTGGAAATTTAAAATTTTATTTTTCGCTATAACTTTCACGTTTGTAAATATTTATGGATAAAAATTTACAACTGAAGTAATTTTGAATATGAGAAATTATAATTTGATGCACACTTTGATGTATCTGATAGATGACGCCACATATGTGGCATAAATTTGAGACTTTTTTGCTCTTTAATAGCGGCTTCCCACGGTCGGCGATATTACGGACGTAAGCGGACCAGCACGCACCACGCACCGTGGGAAGGGTCTCGTCCGTGGTAGCGCAGGCACGTCTGTGCTGGTCCGTCCTATCCATCTAGAGTCGGTAACATCAAAGGTGCGGTACATGCTCGTGCGACGCGATCCTAGCGCGTCTGTGTTTTAACAGACGACCAGTGCAAGTCAGAAGTTTTTCATTCGCTGACACGAGTAGTTGTCTGTAGTGTTGTCAAAGTTGTTTTGCAGTTTTTTGCTAAAAAATGGAATGGACAAATGAAGTTATTTTTGATTTTTTAAATTTGTATCAAAATGAAACAAATTTATAGAATTCTACGGCACCAGAGCATAAGAAACGGAACCGATATATACGATGTATGGAACCGAATAAAAAATCAATTGAAGAATAGTACTATTTCGATTAAAGAATTAAAAAAGAAGAGAAATAATTTAATGCCGAATTTATTGTTTACAAGCCTGAGTGGCCTTTTTATGATATAATCAATCAATACTGTCACGGACCTACACAGACTGTCACGGACCGTAGGAAGAGCTCTGTCTGCAGTGCGTTCTCGTCCGTGCTGATCGACTGTCCGCGATGATCTGTAGAATCGCCGATCGTGGGAAGCCTCTGTAAGTTAGCGCTATTTGTTTTTAAAAATATTAAAGACACATTCTTTTTACAAAGAAAAAATAAACTTGTGAAGCTTAAGGTAACACGAGAGCTCTTTCCGAATGGTGTAAAAAGCTGGATGAAGACATCTGGTGTCAGGAATACCAGATTGTCATGAAGAAGTTCCATGCGCATGCTCCTTACGAAATGCCTATGCACAAGACACTTAAGGTAACACGAGAGCTCTTTCCGGAGGGCAAATGGATGGAGTATGGAGGGTCAAGGGAGCTGAACCCTTTACCATGGATGAACTTGTCGAGGCATTGGGTTTACTTAAGACGGGCAGGTCCAACAGACTGGATCAGATACCACCCCACTAGATCACGGTTGTTTCAGGGCCTACCTCCCTGAGTTTGTAAAGGCTAACAGAGATGAATGCCTATACTGCGGACACTCGGTCACTGTGACACATACGATGTTAAAGTACAACAGATGGATATTATAAAGGAACACAATGGAAAGAGAGATAGGTGTGAATTTTGTTTCAGTGAAAGAAACGATTGAGAAAATGATTAAAAATACAGAAGGTTTGAGTAGTATTTACAACTAAATCCGTGCAGTAATCAAGAAAAAAGAAGAGGAAGAAAGATAGCTGGACCAACGGCAAAGGTAAGAGGAATGCTGGAAGTTGAATGTAGAAAAGTGGGTCATACTGTATGAGTTAGACTGTGTGAGTCAGACTGTGGGAAAGGAGGAAATGCCCGTCTGAGAGTCATACCGTACTAGGAGCGATGCACAAACCGAGCTATGCACAAACCAAGCGATGCGAAACACTTGCACAAAAAAAAACAAAAAAAAAATACTCAACCCTCTCAGATAAACAAAGTTACCTGGAATGTAAGAAGTATGTATTAGCCTGGAAAACTACATAATGTTATTAAAGAGAAAGAGAGGCTAAATATAGATACACTTGGGATTAGCGATGTCCAACGGTCAGGAAATGGAGATATAATAATAAATAACCACAATATTTATTACACTGAAAGAAATAAAACTGATCACCGATACGGAGTATCTTTCATCATAAGCTACTATTAGACATTCAGTGCTAGGTGTGATTCAAATCTCAGAAAGAATAATAATGCTAAAAATTCAAGCACGGAACTGTAATATTAATATGATCCAAGTCTGTGCTGCCAAAGCTGATAAGACCGAATTTGAGATCGAAAAGTTTTATTCAGATTGCACAATACAATCAAGTTAACAAAATTTATAGCTTATTTTTATGAATGAGAGGGTAATTAGCATAATTTTAAATGGTACCTCCGACCACTCCATGGGCGTGCTCAAGATTAATTGAAAAATTACTTTGAATAATTGTAAAAAATAAAAAAAAAAAAAAAATAAGTGAATTATTTCAGTGTTATAAAGTGTTATGTGTATGTAAACAAAAGTGACCTCTTTTATCACACACTATAAGAACTGACTGGCCTACATTAAAAAGGGTTTTAAAAAATTCACATTTTTTTTAATTTTTAAAAATTACAAAAGAGAAAAAGAGTTTTTAAAACCGTCTAAGGTATGTTAAATAAATGAATAAAAATATTAATATAAAACTTACAGCTACTTGTTACAAATCCAAATCAGATTCAGAAGATGAACTTTCAGAACCAAGATTTATAATAACTGACTCGATCATTTTATCAGTAATATTGTCCAGCTTCCACATTTTTCTTCTTCTTTAATAGTGTGATATACTGCCTTTTCCCAGTTTTCAGGTTTTACATCATTTATGGCCTCCAAAAACAACTGTTTAACATCATGAATTTTAAAAGTGGTATTTTTTCTTGAAACTTCACTCTTTATCTGTGCCCATACCAGTTCAATCGGGTTTAATTCACAATGATATGGGTCGTACACCAAATTTATTTGGTGTATGACCCTCGTTGATCCATGTTTCATCAAGATAACATATTTTTCTTTTTTGGTTTCTCATTTCCTTTATGGTTCTTAGAAAATGTCTTCGCCATATGACAATATCGCTTCTTTCTAATAAAATAGACTTTCTGGGATTCTTTTTCCAGCGGAAGCCTATTTCTTTTAAAAGTTTCCATAACGTACTTCGACTCATTTTTGGGTAATCCTTATCATCTCGAACTGAGACAAGAACTTTATCCAATGTTGGAAATTCTTGTCTAAAGAAGAATTCATGCACTTTCCGTCGAAGTCCTTCTTTAAAATGATATTCTATTTGAAATTTTGGTTTCCCTGGAGCATTACGTGGCATTTAAAAACTACCACATTTCTCTTCTTTAATAACTCTGTAAATCGTAGATTTCCCAACACCAAGTGTACTGCTAACTAACTCAACGGTCTCATCAACACTTTCACATAAACGTTTGTCTGTAAATGATTTAAAACAATTAAATATTAATGTTTTTTCATTAACTGTTAAAGGACCAATTTTTCGGCGTTTACACGGCACTTCCAAATTTTCCATAACACTAGTATACACAATAAACTGCACCTTGCAACTGAAGTACCTACTTTTAGTGAACTGTTAAGAATTTTGAATAGGCCACTTGGACCTTCCTATAAAATGGAAAAACCCACTATCACATTTTCTGTGGAATAAGTTTAGAAGGTAATTATCTAGTCAATTACTGTCGTAGATTCCTGGAATTAAAGAATTAAATGTTTGATTGTTGAAACCCTTACTTCGTGGAATGCACTCATTTCAGATAAAATAAAACGTTTTATTTTATCTAAAGAATTAAACTTTATTTTGCAAATAGGTAGGTACTTATTAAACTTTTATTGGTTATATATAACCAATAAAATAAACATCTTACATTTGTTGCAAATTCATTAGTACCTGTTAACCTCCATCACTCCGACACTGGCAACCTTATTTAGGGATTAGTAACCCTCGCAACTATTGTATTCTATTCTGCTCCAACCTTTATACCTGGTGGTCAGACTCAATTTAAAATTGTTTTCCTATATACTTCTGTAAACTTGTTGACAAATATCTGTTTTTCATTGAGTCACCCGTATCAACAGTTTAGGGATTTGCATACATAATTTATTGTTTTATTACTCTCTCATACATAAAAATACACTATAGAGATATTACTTACATTTTAGGAGACTTTATCGCAAAAATTGGAGTAGGTACAGTTGAGAGTTAGACAGTTCGGATTAGGAACTAGAAACGAGAGAGGAGAAAGGCTCATATAATTCTGACAAGAAAAGAATATGGTAATTGCCTGATTTTTAGCTTATCAAGCACTGAAAACCAACAAAATAAAAATAAAAATACTTTTAAATAGGAATATGCTAGAAAATTTTCAAAATCAGATATAATAAAAAACTATTAAAATATGTGTATATATATATATATATATATAAATATATATATATATATATATATATATATATATATATATATACTATTTAAAACACTTTAAATACAAAAATCAATTGATTTGTAAGGAGACTACTAAAGAAGTAAAATTGAAGCCAGATATCAGTATCACTAAGGCTAAGATGATATGATAAATGTTTACACATTATTTTACTAAGAAGCAAAATACTAAAAAAAACATTATTTGTCATTTTATATCAGCCTTTCAGAATAAATTAAATATAAGAAAATAAATTTTTAGTTAAAAAAATATTACTAATGCAATTACATTAACGAAAACCATTTTGTATCATTTCCTGAATGCCAGGAGACAGTTTTTTCTTGTTTTCTACTATTCATTATACCAATTATTTTTTAGTTCCATGTGAACATGTAGCATCTACGCTAATTACTTAGTCGCTGTACCACTTTAGATATTAATGAAAATGACCACAGGAAACTGGGTATGAACTGTGTCCTAATTAATTAAACTATACTCTTTATCGTCGTAGAGCCGGTCGTTCCACAATTTTTAATGAGCGGCGCCTAGACTGATGATAAATATACGATCTAATAAATCGTTATAATCCGGGACTTTTTGGAACCATCTGCAAAACACGATATTATTTTGCTTATCCTACTGGCCGTATCTACGTATAGTAGAGGTTTAATTAAAGCTATCTTTATGATTTTTTACTTGTGGCGTCTTAGTTTACATTAAATATTTTGTTGAAAGGAAAATCACGATCATACAATTCTGCTTTCCAATAAAAAGTCGATTTTAAAAGTCGATTTTAAAAGTCGATTCTCTTAACTAAATAAAAATTTTATATGATGAAACCTAAAAAAAAATATTTTATTTCGTAATTATTGTGGTTTATTCCCAATGAAATATTTAATAAAAAATTACAGTTCGTGTGAATGTCGGGCTTAGATCTGGTGTTAGACTTTTAAGTCGAGCTTCTTCTTCTTAAGGTGGCGTGCATTTCTGCGTAGGCGTCCACCGTCATCGTCTTGTCAGGTGAGATGTTAAATAATCAGGATTAAATAATTCTGTTTTTAGCAGCATTGCGAAGCATTTCATAGCTGTGGATTCTTGTCCCTTGTCGAATATTGCACAGCCATGAAATTCCATTTTTACGTCCCATACCTCTCCTACCCACTATCTTCCCTTCGAGTATCAGTTACTGAAAAGTGTATCTTTCTCTTCGCAATATGTGCCCCAAGTATGCAGTCTTCTTACTTTTTACATAACTAAAAAGTTCCCTATCCTGTAAGCCCGCCCTTCTGAGTATTTCCTCATTTCTGACCCTGTCCGTCCATGATATTCTAAGCATTCGACGCAGGCACCACATTTCAAACACTTCAAGTTTATTAATGGAACTGGCCTTTAACGTCCATGCTTCCATTCCGTACAAGAGAACAGGCCACACGTAACACTTAAGCATCTTGTATCGGAGGTTAGAGTCCAATTTCCGATCAGTTAGAAACTTATGAAGCCTCAAAAAAGTCGAGCAAGCCCCTCTTATATGACTAACGACCACTTACATAGCCGGAATCGACAGTTTATGTGCCCCTGAGTTGAAGAAGCAGATGCCACAATACATGGGCTATATATATATATATATATATATATATGTAGGGAATATAAGGAGCTTTGAGGTTTATTGGGATTAGCAGCAGTGAAATAATTATACTCTTTTAACTTTCAAAAATGTTTATTTTCATCATCAGGAAAAACTTAAATAAAGTGCGACTGTTAGTACAGCATCCTCGAAATATATATTAAAAACTGTAAAGGTTATAAAACTTACGTTATTGAGATGTGTCTTTCGTGGATGGTCTACTTACAGGTAACAAATTTACGCACCCCTTATTGATTGAGTCAAAAATTAAGAAATACATGGTGTAAAAGACCAAATTGACAAATTATTCTATACACTAACACATAAGAAAAAGACAATTACAAAGAGTTTAAAAAGCCACGTGTGCCGGCCAACTCTGTAATGTGAGGTTTAGAGTACATGTCATTCCTGGACATTACAAACGACACTACTTCTTCTCATTATCTTTTTCTTATGTAGTACTGATACTGTTACATATCAAAATTTACCAAAAGGCTGTATTAAAGTTAAAAACAAAATTGTATACCAAAAACTTTAAGATAGACTGGAAACTGGAAACTTTACAATTAATCAGTTGTTGAAACATCATTGGATTGAGAATGGTTATCCAAATATAATAGGTAGAGGTAA
This sequence comes from Diabrotica balteata, assembly GCA_918026665.1. Classification (NCBI taxonomy): domain Eukaryota; kingdom Metazoa; phylum Arthropoda; class Insecta; order Coleoptera; family Chrysomelidae; genus Diabrotica; species Diabrotica balteata. The sequence continues at coordinate 44,171,593 of OU898280.1, forward strand.
ATAGTGCTTATTTGATTTATGTCACTCCTAATCAGTATGCCGATTCCTTATATACTTCTTTAAAATACATTAAATACGTAACCCCAGACTGGCAAGACTGTTCAAAGATATCAGCAACTCTTAAAAATTGACTTTAAAACCTCATTAACTTCAAGATCTATATTTTAGCTTTAAAGTAATTTAGCAGCTGACCAGAACATAGATTATTCTTTATGGAAGGCAACAAAAAGAATAAAGAGACCAATTATTCATTCTCCTCCTATCAAGTTAGAAAACGTCAACTAGGCTAGAAGTAACACGGCAACTAGGCTAGAAGTAACGAACAGAAAGCAGAACGATTTGCAGATCATTTAGAAAGCACGTTCAAACCCAACGACAATGATAGTGAAGAACTGAGATGGGAAGAACCATTCCAAACTGAAGAAAGAATTACGTTGACATCACTTAGAGAAGTATCAACAGAGATAAAAGAGAATATGAATCCCAAGAAAGCTCCAGAATATGATCTCGTAACAGGAGAATTATTAAAAAATCAATCAAATCAATTATTAAGCTGACACAACTAATAAATGCTGCTTTTAGATTGAGATACGTTCTCAGACTCTGGAAAGTAACCAAAGTAATTATGATCGCCAAACCAGGTAAATCTCCTAATGAAGTGACATCCTATCGACTAATATCACTCCTTCCGGTGATGTCAAAACTATTTAAAAAACTTCTATTGAAAAGATTAAAACCAATAATAGAAAGAAAAAATCTTATACCAAATCATCAATTTGGTTTCAGAAATCAACATTCCACTATAGATTAAGTTCACAGAATAACAAATATAATAGAAAAACCATTAGAAGAAAATAAAGTCTGCTCTACAATCTTCTTGAATGTAGCACAGGCGTTTGATAAAGTCTGCCAGGACGGTTTAAACTATAAACTAAGAACGTTCATGACTAAACAGTATTCAGAAATTTTGAAATAGATATTTCAGAGTAAAACAAGAAGAAGTGTACACCGACTTAAAGGAGATCACAGCTGGTGCCACAAGGAAGTGTCTTAGGTCCGGTCCTGTACCTATTTTATACGTGTGACATTCCAGAGCTAGAACAAAATATTATTGCCACCTTCGTTGATGATACAGCCATACTAGCGATAGGAGACACTAGTGAAAAAGCGACTGATAAGTTGCAACTATCAGTAAATAAAATACATAACTGGACCAGAAAATGGCGAATGAAATGAAATGAGACTAAATCTGCACACATTAACTTTACAAATAAAAAAATAGAAAATTTCCCAGTTAGAATAAATGATACCCGAATTCCTTATGTAACATCACCCTAGACGCGAAGCTGCGCTGGAAAGTCCATGTCAAAAAGAAAAGAGGGGGAGCTTGATATTAGATATAAGAAATTGTATTGGCTGATTGGAAAAATTCAACATTATCAATTAATAATAAATTATCCATCTACAAACAAGTACTGAGACTAGTATGAGTATATGGGTGCCAACTCTAGGGCTGTACCAAAGCTAGTAATCTACATATTATCCAGAGATTTCAAAACAAAGTACTGAGAAACATTGTTGATGTTCCTTGGTATATCCGTAACATCAACCTCCACCAGGACCTGGGTATGGAAACTGTGATCGAAATAATCAAGAGAACAGCAGCAAGTCACGAGCAGAAGCTGCATAGTCATGTGAATATTCTTCTGAAGCTATTTTCTTGTGGCATTGTATATTAATTACTATTTATAACTGGGAATAAACCACAATTAAAGATAAGAATACGTTTATTGACGTTTCATTTTTCAATTCGGAAATCGTTCTCAAAATACAAACTGTTTGTATTTTAGAACGATTTCCGAATTGGAAATTGAAACGTCAATAAACGTATTTTTATCTTTAATTGTGGTTTATTTCCAGTTATAAATAGTAATTAGTCATGTGAATGTCTAGGAAATCCAGCTTCTTGACAACACTGAACTAAAGAGACGACTAATAAGGACAAAATCATTTGATCTAGTGTAAATGTGTAACAGTTTAGTGTAAAAAGCAGAGTATAGTATTGTTAAGTTATTGCATGTTAGTTATAGTGCATAAGTTAATAGATAAAATAAGAGTAAGCCATAGGGTAAGCCTTTAGATTTAAGTATTTGCTGTTATTATGTTAGGTCAGAAAAGAACTGATAATTGGTCATTTCTGACCAGATAGCAGTATACAAACACCGCACAGGTGTTAATAAAAAAAAGATCTATATTTTTTAAAGTTAAAGATAAGAATGACATTAAGGATTGTTTCAACGTTGTGTACCATATTCCATGTAGCAACTGTAATTTGGTATATGTGGGACAAACCACACGCAGTCTAAAGGACATCATAAAATGATTTATAAATCGGTCTAAGTTTTAGCTATAGAGTCCAACTATACTAAAAGACTGTTCTCAGAAATGGTATTCATTTCTCAAAATGTTAATGCAATAAACAAAAGAAATGACATAAATCAATTAAGCACTATTTACTCCTACCTATTATATTTGGATAACCATTCTGAATCCAATGATGTTTCAACAACTGATTCATTGTAAAGTTTAAAGTGTTTAATCTATCTTTAAGTTTTTAGTATACAATTTTGATTTTAAACTTCAATACAACCTTTTGGTAAATTTTGATGTGTAACAGTAGCAGTACTACACAAGAAAAAGAAAATAAGAAGTAGGGTCATTTGCAATGTCCAGGAATGACATTTACTCTTAACCTCACATTCCATAGTTGCCCGGCAAACGTGGCTTTTTAATCTATTTGTAATTGTCTTTTTCTTATTTGTTAGTGTATGGAATTATTTGTCAATTTGGTCTTTTACACTATGTATTTCTTAATATTTGACAGACTCAATGAGTGGTGCGTAAATTTGTCCTCTGTGAGTAGAACATGCACGAAAGACGACAAATCTCAATAACGTAAATTTTATAATCTTTACACCATTTAATATATGTTTCAAAGATGCTGTACTAACAGTCGCACTTTATTTCAGTTTTTCCTGATGATGAAAATAAACATTTTTAAGGGCTTGAAACTTAGTTAAAACAGTACACTTATTTCACCACTTCTAATCCAATAAACTTCAAAGCTCCGTTATATATATATATATACATATATATATATATATATATATATATATATATATATATATATAATACATGTATACATATATATATATATATATATATATAATATATATATATATATATGTATATATATATATACATGTATACATATATATATATATATATATATATATATATATATATATATAAATAGAGTTTGTATAACGACGCTAAGAATACAATTCTTTGGAGGATAACTTTCGGGAAAGCGTCAAAACAAGGATCAGCTAGAGATGGTATAAGCCAGTTTGGTGTAGAACTTTATTCTATATGTGAAATTTTCGGTGATATGTTGTCACCTTCATCAGCACATTGAAAATGTTCAGTTGGTCCTAGAGTTGAAGAACACTGTCACAAACATGTTAAAAATATTAAAAATTACATTTAAAATTTTGAATAAAAACATTACAACACCACAGGGTATTATTTAAAATACAAACACAACAAAAATCTAAAAATCTGGTTGTGTAGGTTATAATTTTTAGATATAAACACAAAAAAAATCTGGTTGTGTAGATTATAATTTTTAGATTTTTGTTGTGTTTGTATTTTAAATAATACCCTGTGGTGTTGTAATGTTTTTATTCAAAATTTTAAATGTAATTTTTAATATTTTTAACATGTTTGTGACAGTGTTCTTCAACTCTAGGACCAACTGAACATTTTCAATGTGCTGATGAAGGTGACAACATATCACCGAAAATTTCACATATAGAATAAAGTTCTACACCAAACTGGCTTATACCATCTCTAGCTGATCCTTGTTTTGACGCTTTCCCGAAAGTTATCCTCCAAAGAATTATATATATATATATATATATATATATATATATATATATATATAAGAGCTCCTGGAACATCAGCTAGCCCTCACTCAAGCGGGACACGATCGGGCAGCGCATGAAATGGACTGTGTCTATAAACGAAAACAATTTGCGCTTTTATTGCAAGGTGAGAATCCTCGGTTAAGAAATGATCCGCTATCGACAAGACCTGGGTGCCGAATTTTACAGGGAGTACCCAGAGATTCAAGTATCTGAACAGCGAATAGGAGATCAATACCTAGTAATTAAACGAAATACTCGTATTCCAGAGACTAGATGCGATACCAGAAGAAAAGTCGAACGGGAGATTCATAACCAAGGGCTAGTTGTAGATCAAGTCCCTAACGAAATCTCTAATAAGCATATTCCTGAGCCCCTTATTCAAGAAACTCAATCTGTTATTACGCACCAGTAACAGCACCAGCAAAATTAATTAAAAGAGTTAAAGAAATAATTCCAAACACTCTAATGCACTTACAACATGATCCAGAAAATAATACTGCTCGACTCTGCCTGAGCACGTTAAAACAAAAACTCTCCGTTTGTTAAGTAGCTTAAAGATACAAAATTGTTAACAACCGAAAATGGGATAATATCCTTTTTGGGCATGCAGAGAAAGCTTTCTATAGGAAATTGAATTCTACTGTAGAAAATAAAAAGAAATCCTATTTAAGCCTAGAAGAAATTCATGAGTTTTGGCAAAACCAACTTTCGACGTCAGCTACTCATAACGACAATTCTGGATGTATTAAAGAGCTAATGAACAATTGTTAACACTACAGGAATATTCTCTATGAACCTTTACCACTGAAGAAGACTCGAACATTATCAAAGAGCTTCATAACTTAAAGTCTGCTAGAACAGACTGAGTTCAAAACTCTGACTAAAGAAGTATTGGACTGTTCATGAGCTTTTAACAATAATAATTAATTATATTAATCCACAGGAAATTCCATCATTTCTTACTCAGGAAACCACTTATCTAATAGGTACCGAAGAATTAAAATAACACCCAAGATTCAGCCAAGTACCGCCCAATTACTTGTCTTCCAACCTGGACAAGTTGATCACATCATGTGTAGCCCAGCGTATTTACCAACACTGTTCTCTAAACAATATCATAGTCTCAACAAAAAGGATGCGCTAAGGGTTCCATGAGCTGCAAAAACAACTTATAACCGACTCAGTCATTTGTATTAAATCGTAAGCCAAAAATGAACCTCATTACTGCCTTTATTGACTACAAAAAGGCCTTCGATTGAGTACCGCCTAAATGGCTTATTAGATGTATTAAAACTATATAAATAATTAATAGCTATTAGTTATTAGTTGAAACTACCTGGATCAGTTGCTAAAAACTGTGGAAACATTCTCACGTGATATCATGATGCACTTTAGACTAGATAAGTGTCGTGTTCTAAATATAGTAAGAGGAAGGGTACAGCTTGGTGGTTTCGATATGCAAAAAGGCCAAAGAAAGAGGCAGTGGGTAAAAGTAATATATAGAAATATCTCGGAGTAAAACAAACGCGGAAAAATTTACCATAAACAAATGAAAACCGAACTAACTTCTTAGTTTCTATCAAGAGTAAGACAGCGAAGTCGGTTATACCTTAATAGTAGAAATCTGTTCTTCTATTAAGATATTAAATACGTACATAAGTAAGACATAAAATACGTACGCCTGTTCTGCGCTTAGCACTCATTTGGTGTTATTTAGTGGTCAAAAACGGATATATAAAGTCTTTAGTGGAAAGTAAGAACGCTTTTTAGGAGATTGTTTTCAGATGCAGGCTGAGATGTCTAATTTATGTCAAGCAATTTGCGTAGTAAATGACAGAACAACACTTAAATTGAGGGTACAAGAAATGCACATAAACCAACTGACTAAGCAAGAAAAAATGCGAACCTGGATGAGTAAACCTTTGCGTGGGCGACATCTCAATGAGATTAGCCAAGAATATGTCGACAATACAGCGTCGAACTATTGGTTGACATTGGAAAAGATATTTCTTGAGACACAAGGTTTCCTACTTGCCATTAAGGATCAAGTTATTCGGACTTCTCCAAACCTACCATCTCAATTTAATACGTATCAATACGTTCCTCAAAGAGTCCTTGTTCTAAAAAATCAAACAATCCCTCTATACTATACTTACGAAGCAAGGTATATAACTCCTGTATAATACCGGTGCTCACCTACGGAGCACAGACATGGACATTTACACGGTCCAATTTGGATAGGATAAGGAAGGCACAAAGAGCGATGAAGAGACAAATGTTGGGTGTATCACTTAGAGATAGAAAACCTAACCAGTGGATCAGAACCAGAACAAAGACAGTAGACGCGATAGAACAAGCAGCAAAACTGAAATGGAAATGGGATGGACACAATGAACGTCTCCAAGACGGACGATGGAACAATGCCATCGGAAAGTGGTGTCCATACAATGCAAAGAGATCAAGAGGCAGACCACAGATGAGGTGGAAAGATGACATCAGGAAACAAGGAGGCCTCACATGGCAGAGAACAGCTCAAGATAGGGAAAGATGGAGAGAACTGGGGGAGACCTATATCCAACAATGGAAGGATAGAGAATAGGTTCAAACAAAAAAAAAACAAAAAAAAGTCATTGAAAACGATAATTATAAACTATACTGGGACCGCATTGTACTCACAGACCATCCAGTAGCACATAATAGACCGGATCTCATACTAGTTAATAAACTTACTAGACAGACAACATTAATACATGTTGCGATACCTAACAATAATACTCTGCGTCTTAAATACAACAAAAATATAGCCAAGTACGGAGATCTGGAAATATAAAAAAGGAGAGAAAATGGAAAATCTCAATGGATCTGGAAATATAAAAAAGGAGACAATGGAAAATGGAAAGTACTTAGATCTGTTATTCTGTCTACTACTGCAGTTAATCCGAAAAGCCTCTTAGACAACATCAGCCTCAGATTTTTTTTTTTTTTTTGATAAGCGTTTTCATAAGGATTTGAAATATAAAGATTATACTTTAATCTAGGGTTTTATTAACTGCTTATTATTATAAGTTATGTATTTGCCTCATTTAACAGAATATTTGTGAGAGTATAGAGTTCTGTTAAATATCGTTGCAACAAACATGAAGTTAGCAGTCATCTAAAAAAATGTAAAATCAAGTAAATTTATAAATACCCTTCAATTTGAAAAAAGGTTATTTGGTTATTGCTACTTTAGATACGTATTTAATCAGAATAATAAAAATATGCATTATGAGGTAATACAAAATTTTCCGAGATATAACATAATTTCGAATAGCAGGCAATGACTTTGTATTTCGGCTTAAATTTTTCATTCTAAACAACTTTTCTAATAACATTTTGCTACAATTTTCGAAATTAGGGTACTTTATTCTTTAGAAGTTTCATATTTTTTGGCATGCCATGTACTATACTATTCATTATTTCTTGTTCTTTCTTTAATAACGAGTGAACAGGTTAAGAATTTTTGACAATTTTGGAAAGTAGGTATTTTAAGTTGTTTTTTGACTAGACAAGAGATATTTTTGAATAAGCAAACCTTAGCTAAGATTTTACACGTTGGTGAAACCGGACGTTATTTTTTAGCTACTTAAAAATATAATTTTAATTACAATGAATTGTAGCTTAATCCCATATAATACACAATATATAATTCGTAAAATAAATTTACAATATTTTGAACATGATATAAAGGTAAGGCAAAATCTCATATACCTAATTGAGGCATTAAATAATATCTAACCATACAAAGAACAAATTTTTAGATATATACTTTCTTGTTAGTTCACTGAATTTGAAGTGCAGTACCAACAAATCCCTAAAATAAATTTAAGCTTTTTTAAAAGGGGCATCGGTCAAAATATGATGTTCAAAGCCGAACCTCTCACTTTGCAAATCAAATCAATTTATTTTTACGGATGCATCAGAGAGTCAAAAGGCAAACGTAGGGTTTAAGATATATATTCGAAAACTAAATTGCTCATGTTTCTCAAAATTAAATTTCCCAATAAACATCTGCAATTCAGAAACTGGCGTTTCTGAACTGCAGATATGAGCTTTAGAAATGAGTTGGCGTAGAATAAAAACAATATATTAAATAGCATATTTTTAACCACTCTCTGGGTGCAATAGATAGCTAGAATCAAATAGGTATAACCACAAAAAATGGAATATACTACACTGCTAAACAAACAAAAATAAGTGAAGCAAATAATAGCAATAACGTAGACTTGCTGCAAGTACAAATGATTTAACAATATTGTTAAAAAAAAAATAAAAAATATACATACAAATATTTGGAAATTAATTACTATTTATAACTGGGAATAAGCCACAATTAAAGATAAAAATACGTTTATTGACGTTTCAATTTCCAATTCGGAAATCGTTCTCAAAATACAAACAGTAAATTAAACAAATTTTGTTTTTTGTTACATAGTGAAAAAAATTCTTCTAATAATTTAATTTTATCTGACTCATTTATATTGACAATTCAGACATACATTATGCATTTTAAAGTAGACGACTTTAAAATGATATTGCCAATATTGTTAAGTTGCGCTCCTGGGACGACTTTACTTATAAGATAGTTCATTCGATTACATGAAATCAACTTTAACTTGAGAATATCCGTCAGAAAAAATCATAGCATCTAATTCGTCTTTAAAAAGACAAACACATGACATGATGACAGTAAAATTCTCCTGTTAGTGATTCCATAGTAAATTATGAGGGAAAAACCAGGAAAAAAAACCTCATAATACTATCCCGACATTGTAAGTATTTGTTCGTGAATTTAGTTTACCTTCAACAAACATCAAAAATTCTGATTTTATATGTTACGTTATTTAAAAACATTAAATAATATCTAACCATGCAAAGAACAAATTTTTACATGTGATATACTTTCTTGTTTGTTCACTGAATTTGAAGTGCAGTACCAACAAATCCCTAAAATAAATTTAAGCTTTTTTAAAAGTGGCATCGGTCAAAATAAGATGTTCTAAGCAAAACCTCTCAAATTAAATCAGTTTATTTTTATGGATGCATCAGAGAGTCAAAAGGCAAACGTAGAGTTTAAGATATATATTCGAAAACTAAATTGCTTATATTTCTCAAAATTAAATTTCCTATTAAATATCTGCAATTCAGAAACTGGCGTTTCTGAACTGCAGATATGAGCTTCAGAAATGAGTTGGCGTAGAATAAAAATAATATACTGAATAGCATATTTTGAACCACTCTCTGAGTGTAATAGATAGCTAGAATCAAATAGGTATAACTACTAAAATGGAATATACTACACTGCTAAACAAACAAAATAAGTGAAGCAAATAATAGCAATAACGTAGACATGCTGCAAGTACAAATAATTTAAAAATATTGTTAAAAAAAATTAAAAAATATACATACAAATATTTGGAGAGCTTTAATTTAACTGAAGGGATCATTCTCTTTCCTTTTTCTTCCTTTATTTTCTCCTGTCAGATGTTGGCTCTCATCACAGCTATCCGTACCTTATTGGCGGCTGCTCGGAAAAGATCTACTGAGCTGCAACGATCCACTCTCTTAGGTTTCTTAGCCAGGAAATTCTTCGTCTTCCTATGAATCTTTTACCCTTGATTTGACCTTACATTATGAGCCTTAATATCTTATATTTTGCACCTCTGGTAATGTGGATTAATATTCCAGCTTTCTTATTTTGATGTGCTTTCTCGCAATCTTTTTGTAGCCTTCTTAACACTTCTGCATTTGTAACACGTTGGGTCCATTATATTTTCAAAATCCTTTCATAGCACCACATCTCAAATGATTATAACTTCTTTATATTATCCACTTTTAGTGTTAAGCTTTTCATTTTATACAACAAGGCATACTTAAGGCTCTTATCTTCAGCTCCAGAGGAAGATCTCGATTAACAAACATTGTTTTCATGTTTATAAATTCTTGTCTTGCAATTTCAATGTACTTTATCAACAGCCGTTTGATAATCTATAAAGTAAACATAGAGATCCTGGTTCATATCTTGTCATCTTTGTGCGAGAACGTTAAAAGCGAACAGAGCCGTTCCTAGACCTCCTCTGAATCTAAATTGGGTGTAATCTATATCTTTTTCTATTTTTTTTGTATATTCTTCCATGTATTATTTTGAGAAATATCTTAAGTGTGTAGCTTATTAATGAAGTTTTTCTGTACTGGGAGCATTCTGTCGCATGTACTGACTTTGGTAATGTTACTAACGTGGACCTCAACCAATCTTCGGGTATTACCCCTGTTCTATACACTTTGTTGAACAGATCTAAAAGTATATGCAGTGTTTCTTTGGCAATGCATTTAATTAGCTCAGTGGGTAACTGATCTGGGTGTATTGATTTTGCGATCTTTGCATTTCTGATTGCCTGTTCTAATTCGGACATTATTATTTTCGATCCTGTTTGTTCCTGTGTTTCTTCTTGTATCATTTTATCATCGACGAATAGATTCATTATGTATTCTTGCCAAAATCTTAGTTTATCTTTGATGTCTGCAATAAGTTTACCATTATCATCTTTGAGTACCCCATAGTGTGCCCGCTTTTTGGTATTTTTTGGTATTAGTTAGTTCTTTTATTTTTTTATGAATATTAAAGCTGTCGTATTTTCTGTCATACTCTTCTATTTCTATGCATTGATCTTTTAACCACTTTTCCTTGGCCTTTAGATTATTCCTTCAATTTTTATTGACATCTTCTGATGTTAAAATTTTCTTCTCCTACTTCTGTTAGATTTGAGTTTACTTGTTTGATCACTCTTTGATGGATTTCTCTTTTTCTTAATTTTGTATAATCAAACGTTGGCTTATTTTTATGTATGTATTACAATCTTCTTGAGTTTTAAGTTCATTTACTTTTCCATTTTTTTGCTATTTATTATATTTAATGAAAATTAACAAAATATCAATAAAAAATACATTTATTTTGGTTTTTCCGATTTCCACTTAATAATTTTTACGTATTTTTAAACGAAATTGTGGTTAATTTCAATTGAAAATAATAAATGATATTAAAATGCCAGAAGAAACTAGCTTCTGAACAATTTTTAATGTCTTTTCGGATGTAGATTATCTTTCACTAGTGGTTGTTAGAGTTAAGTAAGTAGGTACTGAAATTAAATCAGCATTATAACACAAAAAAGTAAAACATTTTAAGAGGAAATATTTTTGGACTATGACCTATCCAGTAGACAAGAAAACGACTTGTTGACTAAATTCCACAAGTGCGTAAAGAAATTAGCCTTATTACTGAATGTAAATTTCATGTAGAAAGTTAGCGGTGACGGATTTATGTACTGATTTACGAGGTATGCAAATTCTGAAATCTAAATCTGTAAATTGTTAAGATATAAAATGGAATATATATTTATTAGTACAGTCGTCAGAGATTTGATGTCTAAAAATTATACGATCAAGTTGAATTTTTCTGAGAATATCAATTTTGTGACCTCAACAAGATGCAAAAAGTTTTCCCGTCCTACCCATTAGCCTCCTCACAAAACACCCCTTGTAGGGAAAAAAATGGAAAATATCGATTTACCAAGAATTTGTATGCCGTAGAAAAAAAATTTATATAATGTTTTACAAAAAATATAGCTGAGATAAAAGTGAACAAAAATGTTTATTATAGTTGAGCCGCTGAAAAGATGGAATGATCACGTGAATGACACGTACTCTTAAATATTCCTCTCCCTATGTTATACTACATTCGCTTAGCTCGGGCATATTTTGACAGGTTCATTGTCGGAAACCTACAACACAACAATTCCTACTTCTCAATATTAATAGCCTAAGTATACTACTATTGCAGACTTCTTTCTTTGAAAAAAAAAGAAGAATTATTCCAAATGTATCTAAGTGTATACTAAACCCATCAAATTTTCCCTGTATATTTAAAATATAATATTTGAATTGTGACAATTTAACATATTGTAGTAAATATTTGTATTATTCGCGTTGTTTATTTTAGCTAATATAGTTTTATTGTTCTATTATTTTTGTTTAATTCTTTGTTAGTTCTATTTAGTTAATTAGTTAGTTCTATTAAAAATTTTATTATTAGGGATAGTCAAAGTTTTCCATTTGTTCTATCGGATAATGCGTTGGTAAGTTTTTCTTAAATAAATATGATAAATGTTCTTTAAAATTTAATATTTTTAGATGAGTAAGGATGCTGTTAAATTAAAAGGTAATAAAACTGCACAAAGACGCAAGGAAAATCGGCGCGGCAAATTGGCAACGGTTGGCGATGAACAGAAACGACTGGCGAAATAGACTGGGGAAGGTCAAGGCTCAACTAGAGCTGTAGCACCACTGATGATGATGATGAAAACTGCACAAAGATTTATTCAAAACACCAACCATTTCTTTTAATTATTTGCTCATTCGGTGTAGGTAGATCATTAAATATATTTATGAAACTATGTAAATATATTCTTAATAACAAAAACATTTCAGTTAACATACAGTTCAATTTGACATGGCGTCAAAAATTATCTATAATTTAATAAAAATATATTTTTTAAAAAAGTTATGGTACCTAATTTAGTTTATATCGTTAAGTTACTCCAAATGTAGGCAACCAACTTAAACTTTTTGTTAGCATTTAGTTGAAGTTTCTTGAGAATATTTTTAATAGACGTTTAATATTTTCCAGTTAATTTATTATTTTTTAAAAGTGATATTTAAAATGATATTTAATCACAAAACGTACTTAATATTGTGTTATAAAATCCTCATAATCCCGGAAAAATGCCGGGTCGTCCAAAACTAGCTTCTGATAGGAATAATAGAATATTATGATATTTTTGAATTATATTTTTGATGAATGATATTTTTGAATAATAGTATGAATATTATGATATTTTTTTCTAACGTACTTTAGTATGAAGATTATATAACACAATATTACGTACTTCTTCTGATTATATATCATTTGAAATAATGCTTATTCAGCATTATTATTACTTTTAAAAAAAGAATAAATTAACTGGAAAATATTAAACGTTTATTAAATATATTCTCAAGAAACTCCAGCTAAATGCCAACAAAAAGTTTAAGTTGGTTGCCTACATTTGGCGCAACCTAACGATATAAACTAAATTGCCGTAACTTTTTTATAAAATATAATTTTATATATAATAGAAACTTACTTTCTTTATACATGCTATAAATTTCTAAGTCATAGTATAAGTTTGCATAAGAGGTCGACGAAATACTTTAATGAAATGCGCTATGAGCACATGTGCTTGGTTGTATAGTAATTTCCAGCCACTTTTAGTCTGTCAAAAAGTAACTAACTTCGTAAAAACATAATTACTAAAATCACTAGACAGTTCGGACTGGGAATAACGAACCGAGTATATCACTTTTCCCGCGTTTACACCGCTTAACAAAAACGAACTAATACTCTCGCTATAATATATTTATACCGTTTTTTACGGGTTATTAATTTACATTAAATTTAAACATTTTATTCGCTGTGAGTTTCGGCGGTAGCGCTCTCTCGCGGTTTGAAACTTGTACTTTTCTTGTAAAATCGGTGTAAGTGAAATATGACAAAACGAGGAAAAATAGATATTTATCTAAAAATACAAAACTATGAACTGAAATATTATTGTAAACTGATTACTGAACGAATACACAGAAATATTAGTAAAAATAATTACGCCTTTTTATTTTATTCATTATAATTATAATATTTAAGATATAAGTTCTTGCAACTAGATGACTACTTATGAAAGAGGCCATTAAGAAAAAGAAGAAGTTTATGTGAAAATATTGAATGGTTTAAGGTTACCTTTACCTCTTGTAACGTTGTAATTCTTGCTTTCATTTTGCATTTTCATTCTGTTTTTGCTTAGTTATTTTTTGTGTGCGTAGGCCTTAGTGCTTAGATATTAATTTGTTTTAATTTTATTAAAATGGATATTAAACATTATACTGGTTTTAAGTCTATATCACATGATATCCTATTTCAACCAGCTACACCAAAAAAAGGGAAAGATTTAGTTGATGCAGAGCATGTGCGCAATGTTTCGGAATATAATAGCTGCATCCAGGCGTCAGTTATCCGACAAACGTCAGTTTCCAAACCGCCTTATGCTACAAAATTGTGGCTAAATGAAAAGAGGAAGGTAATCAAAGTATCTTGTACATGCATTTATAATAAAAGTCATAGATGCAAGCATGTGTATGCTCTTATTCATTTTATAAACTGTGATGAAAGTGTAACAAAAACAAGTAGTATAAAACAATGGAGAATTCCGAATACTCGTCAGTTAGCACTGGAAAAATATTCAAAGGGGCGAAGTTGTAAGTTAATGTTTCCAAAAAAATATCAGGAATCTCCAGAATCTTGGAAACAATTTACTGTCAATCATAGTGAATTACAACATTCTGCTTTAAAGACAATGTTAGTTGCAGCTGATGCAGATAAAACAGAATTTGCAGTCAAAGCAACAGTTTCATATTTGTTAGATGAAGTTGAAAAAAAATATGATAATTTATGGTCGTAATGACTATATAACCAAAATTATCAAGTTTTTTTCACTTCAAATAGATGAGCATGAAATTTATTTTACAAGTTATGAACTTGATGCGGAAGTGAGGCAGTTTTATGAGGAGAACATTCTGAAAAGTGAGGAAGAAACTGTGAAACTGTGCTGTGAAACTATTCAACAATCAATGTCTAAACTATGGTTTGATGTGCGAAGACAATGTTTAACAGCGAGTAAAGATGTGCACAATATTAAAGTTAGGAGAACAAAAACTATTGAATCTTTGGTTAAAACTAAGTTGAATCCAACTAGTATTAATACAGACTCAACCAAATATGGTGTAACAAATGAACCAGTTGCCAGACATTTGTATGAACAAACTTTTAATTGCAAAGTGTTTCAGTTGGCCTTATTCCATCTAAAAGGAATCAATGGTTATGTGTCAGTTTAGATGGTGTGGTGCAAAAAAATAGCATTTTCACAAAAATTGTTGAAATAAAATGTCCATACTCTTGTTCTAAACAACCAATTACTGATTGGGAGAATAAAAGAAGCAATGTAAAATATTTGTTTTTTCAAGAAAATGCTATTTTATTGAAAGAAAGTCACATGTATTACACACAATGCCAGGTACAGATGTATGCGACAGGAATGAATAAATGTGACTTATTTATTTATTATCCAAAAGGAAGTGTAAACTTAGAAGTGACTAGGAATAATAATTTTTTTAAGGCAAGTCATCCCTAAAGCAGAACAATTTTATTTTCAACATTATTTACCAATATTATGTAAATTACATGATGAAAATATTAACCCTGGCAGAAAATATTTGTGTTCATCTACTGGTATCTTTAAAGAAGACATCAACAACAAATATTGTTGTTGATGTTTTCTTATAACAGTTGAACAGCAGCTCAACTGTAACAATTACTGTAACATGTTTGTTCTTCTACTTCTCATTGGCTTTTATTCTCCCCAAAAATCAGCAATTGCATTTGTTTTATTTATTTTTAGGGCCACTGTCATGATTCTGAGAATGTATGTCATGCCCCATTATGTTGAATCATTTGGTATGAGGTGTATATATTTAGTTTAGGTTTTTTATAAGTGATTTAAATGTTAATATTGGATAGGTTATAATTGTATATGATTGAGATTTCATTGTAAATGGTTCTACCATTGAAATAAATAAATAAATAAAATAAATTTGTATTTTTTAGAAATCTCTCTCTCTTGTCGTTTCCTCATTGCTGAGGATCGTGATTCCCTACAATGCGGGCTGTCAATTCTCTCCATCTCTTGCGATTTTGGGCTGCTCTCATGGACTCGGAAAATGTCTCTCCAGTGGCTTTCTGTACTTGATCTGACCATCGGATAGGTGAGCGTCCTCGGCCTCTACGTCCTTCTACGTTTCCGCACACAATTAGTCTTTCTAAGTTGTCATTGTCTCTTCTCGCAATGTGGCCAAAAAACTTTAAAACATTTGCAAGACACTGAGAGGAGAGTCTGGTCTGAATGTTTAGCTCTTCGAGAATCGACTGATTGGATCTGTGCTCCGTCCACGAGACGCGTAGCATTCGTCTCCAACACCACATTTCGAATGCGTCAATCCTTTTCCTATCCTCTGATTTTATTGTCCATGTTTCGGCACCGTAACTAAAGATTGAAAAAACGAGTGTCCGTACCAGTCTCATTTTGAGTTTTTTGGACAAAGAGCGGTCCTTCCATATTTTTGACAGTCGACTCATCGCATTCTTGGCCATTCCTATTCTTCTGCGAATTTCCGTATGGCAGGAGGCTGCATTGCTTAAGGAACATCCTAGATACGTGAATTCGTCTACTTTCTCGAATTGATTTAGGGCGCCTGTTGTTTGGAGGATATTCGCGTGGTCCACAATCATGATTTTTGTTGTCTGATTATTAATCTTGAGCCCACACTTGTTGCTTTCGGTTTCTACTCTCTTTATCAGTCTCGACATCTCCTCTTCAGATGTTGCTATCAGTGTTGTATCGTCTGCGAATCTTAAGTTTGAGATCTTTTTCCCTGCAATGGAGATGCCGCCTCTCCATCCATCGAGTGCGTTCCTCATTATGTATTCTCCATATAAATTGAACAGGTCTGGAGATAGTATTCAGCCTTGTCGTACACCTCTGCTGGTTTTGAAGGTATCAGATTGCTGGTTTTCAATTCTTATTTTAACTGAGTTATCTTCGTATAAGTTTTTAATTAATATTGCCAAATGATCTGGAACTCCCATCTCATGAAGAACTGTCCAGAGAATTTCCCACTTTACACAATCAAATGCCTTTTGGTAGTCTAGAAAACAGATTATTATTGGAATTTTAAATTCGCGGGCCTTTTCTATGAGCTGCCGCATATTAAGGATTTGCTCTCTCGTACCCTTCCCTTTGACAAAGCCTGCTTGTTCTTGGGGAATTTGGTTGTCTAAGTACTGTTGCAAACGGCGTTTAATGATTCTTAGTAATATTTTGCTTGGATGGGAAATCAGTGAGATGGTACGATAATTACTACACTTTGTAGTTGTTCCTTTTTTATGGATTGGTATGCACAATGATGTGCGCCATTTTCTGGGCTATTTTCCGCATCTCCAAATTTTATTACAACGTTTCCACATTATGTAACATCCTTTGTCTCCCATGTTCTGAAGGAGCTCTCCCGTGATATCATCGCAGCCAGGGGATTTATTCTTCTTGAGGTAAGTTACAGCTTCTTCAATCTCGGACAGTAGAATTTCAGGTTCGGGGTTGTATTCAGTGTTTCGAGGGCTGCAGTGTGGCCTAGATTTACGTGTTCTTCCCTGTAGAGCTCTGAACAATAGTTTTTCCATGTTTCCAACACTCTGTCGATATCACTTATGATAATACCAGGTTTGTCCTCTATTGCATAGTTCTTGGGTTTAAATTCTCTCGCAAGAATTTTCACTTTCCGGAAGAGGTCTTTAGTTTCATTTCGATATCCGGGATTTTCTATTTCTTGGCAGATTTCAGAGATGTATTCTTGTTTGTCTTTTTGGCATCTTCGTTGAATATTTCTGGAGAGAGCTTTATATATCTGTTGATTACAGGGGCCAACTTTAAGTTGCTTTCTTTGTTCAATCACTTTCCACGTGTTTCTGCTGATCCATGGTTTAATGCTATTATTTATAGATGGTTGGCGACATTGGTTCACTGTTGTTACGATGGTTTCTTTAATATATTTTCAGGCTTCATCCACGCTTTGTTCTGACTGATTGTTCCCTATTCTGGTTAGTGCTGGTTCAATTCTCTCTTTAAAGGTAGCTAATTCGGGGTCCGTTAGCCCAAAAAACGGGGAGAAATTTAGAAATAAATATAATATAAAAACAGAATTATGGAAAAAAGTTTTTTATTAAATAAAATGTACAATAATTTAGTAGATATCATAATATAAAACTAATAAGGACACTAATAAAAAAATCAAATGAATACAATATAACACTCTAGATAGCTATGGTAGATTACGAGAAGGCATTTGATTTAATAGAAATTTAATATATACATATATGGCAATGCAACAACAACATCACAAATAAAAACAGAGGATATTTTAGATAATAACATGTGATTTTCATTACAAATAACATCCAATAGACTGTGGCTTAATCCCACAAAAAAACATAATATTTGACTTAAACATATCACAAGGAATTATTTTCAGATCCTTACTAACCTAAAGGCTGATTTAAGTAGAAGATGTTCCTTGACATAAGTAGCATTTGGTCAATTACAAACAGTATTTAAATCAAACTTACCAAATACTTTAAAAGCAAAAACCTTCGATCAGTATGTATTGTCAGTTCTGACATATGGAACTGAAACTCAGAGAGCTATAGAACGGGCTTAACATTAAGATCAGTGAACACAAATCCAATGAAGAGATAAGAACACAATCAACACTAGCAGATGTGATCCAGAAGATTGCCATGTTTAAATGGAACTAGGCAGAACACATAGGAAGACAACCATTGGATGAAGAGAAATGATTGAATGGCAACCAAGGCCAAGCAAAAGAAGTAGAGGAAGACCACAAACATGATGACATCAAGTGAATGGCTCGCCATAAATGGATGCAAAAAAACAGCAAACACTGTAATATCACTGAGAGACAAGATTAGGAAAAACGAGATAAGACGTAGAACGAAGATTAGGGATATTGTGGAAGAAATTACAAAAATGAAATGGCACTGGGCAGGTCACGTAGATGAGATAGGTAGATGACATAAGAGCAGTGGCAGGTAAACAGTGGATTAGATTGGCGCAAGATAGAGAAAGATGGAAGCAATTGGGAGAGACCTACATTCAGGAGTGGATGGAAAATGGTTGACAAAGAAGAGACTGAAAGTTATTTTATGATTCTGTTGATAGATATTACTAAGTTTGTGGTTCAGAAATTATTGGAGGTTGTAAATTTACTAACACACAGCACAAATGAATAATTTCATCAATATGTGAAAACAAATACTCTGGTATTTTATCTAAAACATGAAATGTTATCAATCTTTGCATCACTCTTTCCACATGTATCCTTACTCTAGCTGTGTCATATGTTTTCTCTGTTTCTTCCTTAGTAAATTCTAGTTTGTCCTTTAAAAATGGTGGCATTACAAGCAAAATTTTCTTTCCACAATCATCAATAACACTTTGGAATTCTGGAAAACCCTTATCTGCTAACACTTTATCACCATGTTCTAAAAGATTTATTAGTCCAGATGTAATTGTAATATGGGAATCACTTATACGACCACCATGAGCATCTGATTTGAAACAAATAAAACCACTGGGAGTTATTGCAAACAGCACTTTGAAAGTGAATCCATGTTTATATTTGGAATAGCAAAAAACCCGATTCTCAAGTGAGGATGGAATTTCTATTCGAAATTCTGTGCAATCAATAATTGCGCGAGTATCATCATACTCTGGTTTAAAACATTCTGGAATTGAAGCTCGTACTGTTTCCTGATCTGGCCAAAATACATAATTTGATGTTCTATAGGCTAATTGTTTCAGACACGAAAAAAATATTTTTGATATGGTTGTTCTATGGATTCTAAACAACGCAACCATTGCTGCAAACGACAAACCAGTCTTCAATTTCATCAATAAGATGAAAAGCCTATTTTCTTTTGAAATAACAATGTTTTCGGAAAATTCCATTTTTTGCAACAATAAATTAAAGTTGTGAAATGAAACTCCAGTCAGGTCCAAGAACTCCTCTTCATTTTTTATTGACGAGTGACCACTAAAACATTTATGTTTTTTTGTAAGGTGATCCTCCTCAATTATAGGCTCGTTTGATCCAACAGCCACATCAGCATATGTTTTATGTTCAGTTCCACACATTTTGTTTTTAAAGCTTTTATTCTTTCTTGCTGCCATCACTAAATCAATCTCCCCACTAATTTCAGTTTGTATCTCAACATCAACAGAGTCTTGATATCTATGAATATATTTTATGCAAACAAATGATTCTTTCCACGGTTTTGGTGAACCATCATCATCCTCCCATAGAAACACTTGACAAGACTTGTCAGCACTAGAATTAATCACAGAAGAATTATTGAATGGCTCAATTTCAGCTCCATTATCTGCTGTATAATCTGTTTGTACCGATATTTCATTAGATGAAGAATTTGAAATTTCAGAATCTTGGTTTGGCCCTAAAATTTCACCTGTAGAGTTTTCCATGGCTTGAATCCTTCGCTTCATAAATCTGGAATGTCTGTAAATAATTAAAATATATTAGTATTAACAAGTATATATGTATATTTATAGTATAGGTACCTGTCAATTTTATGTACATCTCTTGCTTTTAAAGTTTTTGAACCAAACAAAGAAGGTACATAACTTGGGCTCATTTCTGCATCAGATTTTCTTCCTCCAAGAAAGTGATCACTGCAAATTAAATGATGACTTTTTGGAGTCCATAATGATCCATCCTCTCTACAAAATCAAATATTTTTTTATTTTACACCATAAAAATATCATGTTGTTTGTATTATAGGTTATTTACTTACTTTTTCTTATTGATAGCAATAATCCATTTTTCTCTTTGAACGATTTTATGTTTGGCAACAGGAAATGAATAAAATTTGCAATCACTGTTATACTCAGTATTTTTGCAATTATCAATACAACAACTGCTATATCTTTTTCTTTTTGGAAAATCCATATTCGCCATTATTTGAATATTTACAAGTTTAATGCACAAAACTGCCACTGACAGCAACGACAGCGTTCGTGAAAACTGTCAAATCCCCTCTACTCATCGGCTCACAGCGAATTGGCGTTTGCGTGTAGGTTAAAATTCTAAATTTTAATTTTTATAGGATGGACAAATTAAAAAGTTTATATAAATATGTCAAAAGTAAACTTTAAATAGAATTAAGCGATAGATTCGTTTTATAAATTTGATGGAATGCGATTCATTTGAATACAATACAATAATTTTATTCACAAGAATAGAAAAACACGTTTTTTCTTTGGATAAATATTATAGTAAAATTTAAATTTAGTAAAGAAATTAATATTTGTAAAAGTAAAATGTCAAGAATTTTACAATAATTAATATATATATATATATATATATATATATATATATATATATATATATATATATATATATAATATATATATATATATATATATATAGTAAATTTCAAAAATCAAATGGAAAATATTAAGACAAGTGTATTAAGTGAGAGGTAATTATCCTTTTTTCTCTAGAAATTGAAAATGTTTATTAGATGACCGACGGATTATTGGATAGGAGAAAGTTAGCCTTTTTTCTTTGAAGAGAAAGTAAAATTTGTTTGGATGGAGATACGTTCTGATTGGTTCAAGAAAAAAGAAGAAGGAGATGAAAGGATTTTGGAAAGAGTTTTGCAAGAGAGAGGAACGCATTGTGAATTGAATATCCGGCGAGTATAATATAGTTTTTTTGTGGAGACGACGTTGCTAATTGATCAAAAGATTTAAAAGAAGATTTAAGTTTTCTTTTTAAAGTCTAAATGGTGAAACGTTTTATTTGTGTTTGGTGGAAAGAGTTCCAACTATGGTAGCAGACAGAAGAAATAGCTGACATGCTCTTAGTAATAAACAGATGTATAGTATTATACTGGAACAAGTCGATTAGTTGAGATATTCTTTGTGTCTGGAGAGGAGGAGTTTATTCAGTTTATTCATGTAGTAAAGATTTGGAGCAGAGGAGTTTAGCAAAAGTATTCTGGAGAAACTGAAAAATACGAGCAAGGTGGACAAGGCACAATCAAAGGAGAGAGAGGTGAAGTCATTAATTGTGGAAACAAAAGGTTAGTTTCGTCATTTTTAGAAACAGAGACTTTTATCACCACCTAATTAAATTAGGGTTATTCGTTTGAGAATAATAATACATGATAATTTATCGCGAGTCATTAAAATTAAGAAATTTTAAATTTGTATAAAAGCTTAATTAATTTGTATTGATAATTGTGGATCTATGATTTGATGGATGTTTGAGATTTTTATTCTATTCATTGTATATGGTATATTTTTGTTTATGCAAAATTTTTACTTTTAATATTTAATTGTTTTTTTTTAACATAATATTCGCTTTGTAAGTCATAATTGTACTGTAATTTTATTTTCCTATTGTCTATCCTTTGTTTTCCTCAAAGGCAACTAGCAAAAATTACTTGAAAGCAGAGAGGACAAAAAGGATTTTAGAAACAGCAGAGATGCAAACACTTAGAAACATTGATGGTAAGATACTATGAGACAGAGCTAGAAGTACAGATATACGACATAGATGCAAGGTGGAGAATATTAAAAACTGGGTAAGAAATAGAAGAGTAGAATGGAACGAGCATATAAGCCGAATGACAACAAATGGAGTAGTAAAGATGGCAAGAGACGGTTCCTCAATAGGAAGACGATCAGTAGGAAGACCACGTAAACGATAGAATGACAACTTACTGGAGGCATATTGAACAACAGACAGAGTCATGTGTATATAAAAAGAAGAAGAAAAAGAAGAAGAACTGTCTTATGTCAACAGAAGTAAACACTTCATTTCTTTCTGGTTTGGTTTTGTATGCCATACAAATTTGTTTCGCATTAGGCAACTCGTCCGTAAATAAGTAAGTAAAAAATTGATATGGCGTTTCTAGTTCTATCACGTGTTGATTCAGAGTTGTGTTTCCATGAAAGTGCAACTGATCAGCATTGAGAAAAAAGGTCTTTCTTCTTTAAAGTGATGTGTTCTGTAGCAGCCTTTTTTTTATTTATTTAGATTATTTTTTATTTGCGCCTTCAGAAACCTTTTCATTTGTGCTTTTATTCTCCTGGATGATTTTCTCACATTCTAGCATTTTCATATTTTCTGTTGTATTTGTCTACTCTCCATAACTTAAGCCCCATTTTACGGTTCTTCATTAAATTCGTCGCCATAGTTGGGTTCAAATTCAAGATCTGCAATACTATCTGTGTCGGAGAAATCACTTTCATCTTCATTACTCAGGCCAGTAAAATTTGCCCAATATTCCTGCAGATAATTTTCTGCATAATGCAGATTTTGTAATAAAGAATCAGATATAAATATTTTGTGTCAGGGTCTGCAGTACTATCTGTGTCGGAGAAATCACTTTCATCTTCATTACTCAGGCCAGTAAAATTTGCCCAATATTCCTGCAGACAATTTTCTGCATCCTGCAGATTTTGTAATAAAGAATCAGATGTAAATATTTTGTGTCAGGGATTCTTGCGTGCGCACTGTAGCAAAACAGCAACAAAGCATGTTTTTCATTTTTCTCATGAATGCGGTAAAAACAACAAGAGAACATAATAGAAGTAAAAAGTATATGATTTACCTACTAACTAGTATATTTTTTCACTAATAATCTACCTAGATATAATAAATCACTAATATTCTAACTAGATAGAGGAGAAGGTGGGAATATGGCCCATGCTGGTAAATCGGCCCCCCGAGTGAATTTGGTTACTTCCGCCAATGCGAATGTTGATTTACACTTGATACTACATCTATCTTTATCTAACGAAACTTGTCAGGACCCGAGAACTACCGCGCTTAGCCTTTAGTCGACTTAAACAGCTCGCTTCATTCACGTGCTTAACAAAACTTTTTGCTGCTCTTGTGTTTATGTTGTTTTTTCCAAGAAACCAGTTTATAAACATTATCTTTCTCTGATTAGTGTGTAGAAAAACCGTTGCATATCGACTTTTAAAGGTAGCTATGAACATTTTGCAATAGATATAACTTGTTTTTGATATTTTGTTTATAATGTAACTATTTATTTAATATGGCCCCCTGAATGTGTATGCATTATGGACCCGGGTTCATATTACATACACATTGAGGGGGCCATATTACATGTTTGCATTTTATTATTTCCAGATGCCTCGTACTAACCTTTCTCCTAAATCTGAGAAAAAAAAGAGGAAATTGTGGAGTCCTAACGACATGAAAAAGGCAATAGAGGCTGTTCGTAATAAGCATATGGGTTTTAAGAAAGCAGTCAAAACATTTGCTGTACCAAGAACTACGTTAAGAAGGCTAGTTCATGATCCTGAGTTATCATTGGATATGTTAGTACGAAAACCGTTAGGTAGAAAAACTATTTTACCTTTATCTCTGGAGAAACAATTAGTTGATTATCTTTTGCAAATGGAGCGCACCTTTTATGGACTTACACGCTTGGATGTTAGGCGAATGGCTTATCAATTAGCAGTCAGAAATAACATCCAGAATGCATTTCAAAATGAAAGAGCAGGTAGAGCATGGCTCGACCATTTCTTAAATAGACATAAAAAGCAATTATCTCTCAGAAAACCAATGGGAACATCTTACGCTCGAGTGCAAGGATTCAATCGCCCTGCTGTTAAGGAGTTTTTTCATCTGTTAGAAGTTGAATATGCAAGAAAAAATTATTCTCCCGACCGTGTCTATAACGTAGATGAAACTGGACTCACAATCGTGCAATCAAAAGTACCGCAAGTAATAGGACGAAAAGGTAAAAGGCAAATAGGGGCGTTAACTGCAGCAGAACGCGGATCTTTAGTGACGTTGGTGTGCGCAATGAGCGCAGGAGGGACTTTCATCGCACCAATGTTAATTTTTCCAAGAAAAAATTTTACAGATGTATTAATGAAAGGGGCTCCGCCAGGAGCAATCGGAAAAGTACACCCTTCCGGTTGGATACAAACCAATTTATTTTCTGAATGGTTCAATCATTTTGTATCAAAGACCAATCCAACAGAGGATTCTCCGGTCCTTCTTATACTTGATGGACATTACAGCCACACTCGTAATGTTGATATTCTAGAAGTTGCTCGTGAAAAGCATGTCACCATTATTAGCTTGCCTCCTCATACTACGCACAAGCTGCAACCGCTTGACAAAACATTTATGGGTGCACTTAAATCTCATTATAGTGAGGAAATAAGAAAATTTCTGTTACATTCTGACAGAATGCTTAAGCCTCATGATATTGCTGAGTTATTGGGTAAAGCTTACTTAAAATGTGCAACAGCTGAGATCGCAGTAAATGGTTTTAAAGCGACTGGAATATATCCCTTCAATCCTCAAATTTTTAAGGATGCTGATTTTCTAGCAGAGTCACAATCGCTTCAAATGGAAGAGGAAAATATATCATCGAATACAACGTCTTCGATGATGAACCCAACTAAGTCGTCTGTCGAAACTGCTACATCAACTGTAGAATCGTCGCTCCAACCCACTTCATGCACTGTTCCTGAATCCTCCATTCAACTGAAGTCATGTGCTCCAAGCACGTCAACATCAGATTTAGTATCTCTTCAACCCAAATCATCTAACGAGCATGGAAGACTGTTAACTATAAAATCTTCTGTCTTCTATTCAAAACCAGGAACATCATCAGCTGTAAACCCTTCGCTTATACTACCCCATCAAATATCACCAATACCCAAGCCTAAAATAAAAACCTCAAATCGAGGAAGAAAATCAACAAAAGCCACTGTAATTACATCATCGCCTTATAAATATGAATTAGAACAATCTCTTAAGAAAACTGAAGACCGTAAACAGAGTTGTGGACGCGGAAAGGGACGAGGACGAGGTCGAATTTGCAAAAAAGCCCAAGGGGAAGTTCGGAAACGTATTACCGTCGAAGATTCTGACACCGAAGAAAGTGATCTTTCCAATATTGAAGAGGATACAGATTCCGAACTAAGTTCACAGGGTTCAATTCCTGATAACGACGACGCCATGTGCATCTTTTGCGAGGAGTCTTATTCAAGTAATAGCAGAGGGGAGACTTGGATACAGTGTCAGAGCTGTCTTTTGTGGGCACACAATGAATGTGCCGGTGCCGAAACTGAACATTATGTTTGCGATTTCTGCCGATAGATTTTTGTATTCATTTAATATGGCCCCCTGGGGGCCATATTAGAGTGACGTTTTTGTTTTTTACAGTTTTCTAGATACTGACAAGAATAATTTTTTTATATATTAGATCTTGATTTTTTTTATTTTTTTCAATAATATTGTATTAGTATTAAACTAATAGTTATGTGGATGAAAATTAAAATTTAAAAATGTTGATTGTTTATAATCTCTAGTCGAAAAACAAATTAGGGGGCCGTATTCCCACCTTCTCCTCTACGGCTCAAAAAATTCATCAAAAAATGTACGACGTTACAGGTTAGCTGTCAAACAATTCAATGGGTTGAAATGCATGCTTATACCATCTGTGAAGAATGTGCCAAACGATTTTACATTTACACTATGTAGACTACAGATAGCGCCATGCAGTTACTTCAAATTTGAATCAGAATAGACATTTCATTCAATTGTTTACCTATGTTGGTTACCCAATAACCCTATTTAAAGGGTTAATCAGAGTACCCTCTTCAAACCCTTCTGGCGAAAGGTTGGTACATGATGATACATGATCATATTTTATTTAATATTTTTGATTATTTAAACCTTCTATAAAAATTGCATTATTTATTTCAGGTAGTTTTTAGATAATATAGGTTAACTTATTAGTTTTAGAACAGAAATTGCATTAGTACTTGTATGTAGTTTTTGCAAATTAAAATTAATCTATTGATTAAGTTTAGAATACGTTGCCAAATCTAAATAGTTTTCTGCAATCAAAACAAATATTAGAATTTTGGGAAAACTTTTCTTTGCCATCTTGCCAGATTTCTACAAAGATCTGAGAGCTCGAGAAATATCAACTTTAATAAACTTTTCTCTTTGAGGGGTTCTTACTTTCTATTCCGTTGTTCTTGTTTGGTTATCTTCTTCGCTTTTTTGCATAATCATTTAAATTCCAATCATTCCAATAACATATTTATAAAGGTCAGATTTTTTTAACTGAATTTTTAAGGCACGATATAAAAAAAATATCTGAAATTCAAAAAGGAAATAATTTACTTACGATGTAGTAGACAGGTTTGTTTTTAAAATTTTCCATCTTACCTGAAATGAGAAAATAAGAATAAATAAAACGTGTACATAATTTTAAATATAATAATTGTCAATACATATTCAAATTTATTTCCAACAAAATTAGTCTATTTACTGAAACTGTTCCCATCTGTCCTTTGTATAGTATCAGAAATTAATTTATTAAATATATTATCATTATTAGCTATTTTTTTTTATCGAGTTAATGCCTCGACAACTATGATCATTGGCATGGTACAGTCAGGTACCTAGTGTAGTGTGTGTGTGTGTATGTGTAGAGTAGTTATCTTGATACTTAGCAAAGTAGACGTCATTGTATTTGCTAAGAGACACAAAATGGAATTCGAACGTCTGCGATCCCTCCGGTGAGTAATTATGGATAGAAATTATTTTCATTTATTAATTTTTAATAAACGAAAATTTCTCTACCCAGATGGGATTCGAACTCACGACCTTTAGGTTTAAAGGTAGGCGCTCTTACCACTGAGCCACAGAGGGGGTATAATTATTAGCTATTTAGTTGGTATATTAAGTGGACAAAAACGAAAACTTATTTTTAGATGCATGCGGAGACATCTACTGTGCATTGCGCGCTTTCTGGAGTGGATGACACAATGACACAACACCAATCAAACTCAGGAAACCATAAATGCGCTTAAAACATAAAACCATAAATGTCGACTAGGTCGACAATATAGAGTCAAACTATTGGTTGACATCAGGAAAGAGGTTCCCTGAAACAAAAGTTTCATTACTCGACATTCAGGATCAGGTTATACCAACAAAAAATTACCTGAATATATAGTCAAAGACCCTCAAGCCCAAAGAAACCATCCATTTTACCATGGGCTGCCAGGCATTTGCTGTAACTGAATATAAGGAATGGCACGATTCAGTAGGGAAAATGATTTATTGGGAGATAGCTTTGAAACTGGTACTTCTTCAAGCAAACCATTTCCCATATTATCAATACGTTCAAGAAAGAGTGCTTAAGAATGACAATTTCAAGCTATACTGGGACTGCATTGTGTTCACAGACCAAACAACAGCACACAGTAGACCGTATATCGTACTAGCTCATAATAATATAATGAAACAAACAATATTAATGGATGTGTTAAATAATAGATTGACTTTATTCTAACCAATCTAAGAATTAAAAATTCCATTGTAAGCGTTAAGATTTTTTCTGGAACAGATGTCCCCTCAGACCGTAAATATAAAAGCAAAAACCCAAATAAGTACAGAGAAAAATATAAATTAATAAGGAACACAATAAAAGAGGCTAAGAAAAAGTGGATGATGGAAACATGCGTCGAAGTGGAAGAATTGCAGAAATATCATGATCATTATAAGTTAAATAAAAAAGTGAAAGCCAATAATAACCCAATTAAAATAAAAGATATGAATCCGAAATCAGAAATTGGCTCAAGAATGGAGCAATCAAGAGCAGCCTTTTTGAAGATGCGAAAATTTCTGAGTAACCAAAGACTTAATCTGCAAATCCGATATCGGATGGTAAAATGTTATTTCCACTCTATTCTTCTTTATAGTGTCGAAGCTTGGACTATTCATATTGACTTAATAGGAAAACTGTAAGCTTTTGATGTGGCTCTTTAGGAGAATTTTGAAGATGCCATGGACCGATCATATTACGAACGCAATGTTGTTGCACAGAATGGGAAGAGACAGAGAACTTTTGATTACCATTAAAAGACGAAAGACAGCATATTTGGGGCACATACTTAGAATTAATTACTTCGAGTTATTGCAGCTATTTATGAATCATTTGAAGTCATTTCGAAGAACCTCCTAGTAAACATAAAAAACTATGTGTGAATGAAAGTCTCTATAACACCATAAAGAAAGCTGTGCTACTCTCGACGTCCAGATGCGTGCGAACATTTTTAGGAGATACTCCGACGTAGCAGGTCATCTAAGGCTCAATACCACGACAAGGATTAGCGAATGGGTGAGTCCAGATTAGTGAATTTTCCCTTTAGAGAGAGTGTGAACCGTATGGCTAAATCTCATATTCAAATCCATTATTTCGATTACACAATTCTTGCATATGGCTTTATTTAGAATTTTATGAACAACACCAGACAGATCTCATTGACAGTTGATAAAGTTGTAATTGAAGAACGAGGATTTTCTTCAATTTTAAGTAATACATCTAAGATCTAAGATCTGAGATATCGCATACTTCCGCCATACTTCTTTTACGATCGCCATGACCTAAAATTAAAGAATATAGACGCATATGCTTCTATATTGTTTGCTAAGATCATCAAAACTTCTATTCGCTGTTTTTCTGACAGCACCATCGTAATTTTAAATAATTTCTATTAGGTTAATATTTAAAAAAAATACTAGTGCTGACTTCTAAATCAACTTTGATCAAAGCAAGCAGACAATGAATGGACCAACATGGGGAATCTAAATTTGAACAGAACGAGCATTTGTGGGACATCTTAAAACATCGCACTTGGAAAAGAAATCCTATGTCAGTGACATACAAATAGCTAAGGATTGCAGCGTAAGAAGAATAGAATGCAATTCCTCAACCACATATTTAATTCAAAGCATTGTCCTTTTAAACAAAACCTTGATATTCGGTGTCTTAAGTAATATTAAATTTTAAGCTATTTTTTGTTCACATTTCAAATATTTAAATTTTTAATTATATACTTAAAACGCGTTTTATTTTATTAATAAAAAAGTATTTTGGTAAAACAAACTCCCATCATATTTAACATAATATTTATGATACGTAATTGCAAAATATTCCATATTTTGTCCATGAGTATAAATCTAATATATGTATATATATATAATATATATATATATAAATATATATATATATATATATATATATATACATATATATATATATATATATATACATATATATATATATATATATATATATAATATATATATATATATATATATATATATATATATTGAGTATGAAAATGAAAATAGTATACCTTTTTTAGATACCAAAGTTATAAGAACTAATGATAACAGAATCATATTAGATTGGTATCAAAAAGATACTGCATCCGGCAAATTTATAAATTATTATTCTAATCATCTTAGAAATCAAAAATTCAACACAATTCTATTTATGAAAAATCGTGTTACGGCAATCTGTGATCGGAGTTTCCTAGATGTCAATTTAAAGAAACTGTTTGAAATGCTTTTAAACAATGGCTACCCAAAACATATATAAAAAAAAACTTATTTATAACACTCACTTTTACAATAGAGCTTTCATAAACAATCCACAACCAGTTTCATACAAAAAAAATACCTTACATAAAAAATTTAACACACCAAATTGTCCCACTTTTCAAAACATTTCCGAACATTAAATTAATTAAATGCAATCCACTTCTAAATTCAAGGTTTGTTCTCAAAAATAAAAGGTAAAACTCCAAATTCACTAATAAGTAATACAATTTACAGAATAAATTGCAGTCAATGTCAAAGTTGTTATATTAGACAAAGTCAACAGTGCCTTAATTAACGTGTCACTCAACACAAAAGTCACTGTAACTTACAAAAAACTCTTGTGCCTTAGTGGACCACCACTTGAAGACAGGACATAACTTTGACTTTAATAATATAAAAATCTTGGAAAAAGTTGATAATTATAATAATCGACTTTTCCTTGAAATGGTCTACATTAGTAAAACTTCTGAATCTATCAATTACAAGACAGACACCAACCTTTTAAGTAATATCTACTGCGATATACTAAACAATACATATATGATATGATAGATCTTAATATCAGTATTACAATAACTGACTACGTACCATCAATTACATTTTATAGATCAATTTACCATGTTCCTGATTATTTGTCAATCCTCTACTTTTCCACCTTATAATATGGATAATACTGTCAGAATAATTGTTTATTTTAACTAATTCACTAAAAATTGTACAATGGGAATTCACTCTATAAAATATTGCGGTTACCATAACTCCCAAATAAATTAAAATCAAAAATGTCATTTATTTAAGTAGATATGTTATCAAAATTTAAATTTTTAATCTTATAGTTGTAAGAGGTTTCTAGTTACATACTCTGGTAGTTATTTTCCTGTAATTGCCAGAGTAATCGGTGCGTTTTGATTTTGTTTGATTCTTCTTAAAAACTCCTTCTGATGACGGGTAGACCCAGAAACACGTGTCAGGGAGTGGTAAGAGAATCAAATTAAATCGAAACGCAACCTTATTCGTATATATATATATATAATATATATATATATATATATATATATATATATATATATATATATATATATATATATATATATATATATATATATATAACACTGTTTTTGATATATATATATAAATATATATATATATATATATATATATATAAAATTTATATATTTTTTATATATATATATATATATATATATATATATATAAATCACTTACCTCACTGTTGCACAGAAATGCTGTTGAAAATAAATTGCAATAAAAGTATATATCTCACTGTTCAATAACATATTTAAAAACAATTTTAAAAATATCTTATGAATAACCTTACTTGAAGGTTCGGTTTTACAGGGAAAATTTACATTAAATTTTTGGGAAGAAAAGAAACGCTTATTTTTACGAGATAACTGATTTTATTAAAAAGAGTTCTGAATTATAAAAAATAGAATAAAACGAAAATTAACATTTCTCTTAGTAATCAAAAGTGAACAAAACAATGAAAATCAAACTTTTGAGAAAATACATGTAGCTAATTTTCTTCCCTGGATGATGCTTCAGCTTGAGTTTCCGCCTTATGTTTAGGTGATACCTGTAGGTTTCTAAAAAACTTAACATGAACAGTAGGTATTTTCCCTTTATAGCACAGCTGCATCAAATGAGTTTTCTTCTTTAAGTAATTCCTACTGGTTCTTTATAAAATGGTTCTAAGTTAGGACTTAATTTGTTTCCTCGCATGTTATACCTGATGTATATTTTCTTAAAATCTTCTTTTTGGTCAAGTTAGGTTTTGTAAAAAAATAGTATCTTTTTCTGCCCTACCCACCTTAACAACCTTTACTTCATTCCACTTAACTTCAATTTTATCATTGTCTAAGGTAAAATTTTTACCCATTTTTTTAGCAATATCTTTCCAATTCATAAAATCCGTAGAATGCATTTCTAAGACAGTATATGGCTTACTAGTCTTTTTTGAATATTTGATAATTGTCGCCAATTCCGAAGGTATATAAAGTGGGCCACTTTTCAAAACTCTTTTTTTCTCTTTTTCTATGTATTCATGCATAGAATCACCTTCATTTGCTGTATGTTCAGTGACTAAATACTTATGAGTGATACTATCTATGTCTAAGTTTTCCATACAAAATAGATACATAGAGAAAATATATTTATTTTTATTCTGACCTATACAATTATCAGTATAATATATGATGTTTTGTTTTTGTTTATTATCTGAAACCGTTTTCAAATAATAAATACAAGTAGCGATTTCATTTGCCCCTCTTTTTGCAAGTCCCTCACGCCATAAATATAATTAACCTTGTTTTTTAAGTAAATCAAATATGGTAAAATTTAGAACGTTCAATTGAGATTTATAATAAAATTTGGCTTCACCTTAAGGTAAAATCATGATAGCTTGAAGATCGTAACAACAAACCACGAGATCTTCCCTTTCCAAGCATAGCTCTTTGTCTGATTGCTTAGTTTCTCTGGACAATTTAACTGTTCCTAGATGAGTCTATTATTCTAAGATTATATCTTGCTGTTTTCTTGCACTATTTTTTAACGACTCGCATATTGAGCATTGATCCTTCTTTGGTTTATGGAATCCTATACTGAATTTTGTATTGAAAATTCTTTCATAAACTGATTTGTTTACATAATCTTATTTTTCTTCAATACATTTTTCTTTTAAGAGCCTATACATCATTGCTAAATTCAGTGACCCTTCCAGATATTCTCTTTCTCTCTTTCTCTCGCTCTTTTGTTCTCGCTCTACAGTAATGTGACTCGATGCGAGAAGACGAATTTATGTGCTGCTTAATGTATTCAATTTTTCGTTCTTGAGTTTTATATGGTTATCATGTTTTCTCCGTTATTCTTCCTTCACACATCCAGTTTTGGTTGTTTCAGCAATAACTGTTGCCACAGCATTGATTGAAATATCAAGCTTCAGAACAATATCAAGCGTTGCAGAAAAAAACGTTTTACAGACCCTAACTTTTTTGTCATTTAACAGGTAAAGATAAGCCTTATTAATTAAACGTTTACGAATCCTATCTTTATTTTTAAGTGCATTGGGAGTCATACAT
Organism: Diabrotica balteata; assembly: GCA_918026665.1. Classification (NCBI taxonomy): domain Eukaryota; kingdom Metazoa; phylum Arthropoda; class Insecta; order Coleoptera; family Chrysomelidae; genus Diabrotica; species Diabrotica balteata. Next base: position 44,204,969 of record OU898280.1, read on the forward strand.
TTTAATATGTAATCTCTCTGGCGAGTCTTGTCCCCTAACTCATAAAATGTTCTTAGCAGTAATACCCTATAATCTTCATTTATTTTTTCTGGACGTTTATATAAGCAGTTATTGCATGGTGGTTTTAGTTTTTTTGCTTCCTGCCAGCTGCCCAGTCTTGACAAATAGCTCTGTCCTGTTGCAATCGTATGTTTCTTTACATTTCTGTTCCCCTTCTCTGAATTAATCGTTCTTTTTCTAAAAGTTTTTCCATGTAGACTAGGATCCATTGTTTCTACTTCACCGATCTCATTTGGCTCATCGGTGTACCTCATCAGTGTAGCAATTGTCAGCTTGGGTGGAAGGTGCCTTCAATTCATCGAGTGTACGCGGATATACATTTTCATGAACAACATTTTTTAATAAAGAATAAATCTTACTTGATCTTGTATTGGGAAAATTGTAATCAGGATGCTCATCTGTGTCATTCACATCTTTTGAGTCACTTGGATTAAAACCATGAAAATACTGGGCAGTGTCTTCTGCAATATATTCCGTTGTGGATGCGCAAGCAGTTCCAAAAAGGCCGAACTATTCCTTTTCTACATCACCTGAAAACCAAAATTAAATCAGTTTAAAATTTTTGCATACCTATTATAAATTTATTATAAATTTGCTCACCATACTTAGTCAGTGAGGAAACTGGACAATATAGCATAAACATGATTAATGAATATCACTTACCTTTTAATTTATTTGTATTATCCTTTAACAGGGATACGATAAATTTTCCTCTTCCATTCATTCTCCGTAAATATTTTTCACAACTATGGCTTTTTACTAGTAATATCAGATTACTAATCTGAGACTAGATGCGAATAAACCTGTTGTGATAAGTCTACGACGGTGTGTCATTGGCAAGATATTCCAGTGTTGCTGTGAAATCGAAAATAAATTTAAGTCACGATTTCCTTCAACATTAAGATATCTTACTGTTGTTGTTTTCACTGTATATGAACTTTAAAAGATAAACAGTGGTATAATGATTGTAGGGCATAATTCTATATAGTTATACTATCTCTGTGTTACCAGTATAGGGTGCAAGAAATTCTATGTAAATAACATACTTAAAAAATTTAAATTTGGGATTTATCTCACTGTTGCTTTGAGGTATACATAATTTCTAAGAATATAGCACTTAATGAGAGTCGTATTGTCGAAAATAATTTAATGTATTTCGTAATATTTGGGACCTTGTGGCATACCGCTTATTTCAATAAATAGAACCTATATAGGCGTGACTCCCCCACAATGCAATTCAGTTATGAGTATCGCTTGATGGCCACAGTCGGCTATTGTATTCAACCACATACCGAGTCAACAATTACATTTTTCAACGTTCAATAAAAGCGAATGCGGTTCCATTTTTGTGTTTTCATGTTATGTTCATGTCCTTCTAGATTAAATCGCGAGCGTTACATAATATTAATAACGATTTCTAGAGCTCGACATGCACTAAATAGTAGAGATGGACTAGTAGTCGTAAAAAATGCGATTGGTACTTAAATTCTTCTACGAAAAATAACAGTAATTTTTTGTAGTATTGGAACATCTAATAATATAATTCATTTTTCGTCTTTTTATTTTTATACCAGTGTGACTGGAGAATTTTTACTTCACTTTGCTGTTTGGCTAGTAGTGCCTTTAACTTTTGTGATGTTTCTCGTTCAGATATCCCTCCCTCTATCTGATACCTAGTCTAATTTTGTTTATTTGTTCTGTTACTAATTTTATTTTCGCTAATATGTAGATATTCAATTATTTTTTATGCAATAATATAACCTCTCCTACACTCCAGCAAATAATATAAACTAGTCATAAGCTTGATCAGTGAGTTTATCCTATGATTTAAAGTATTTATAGCTGTAGTTTTTACTTTTACCAGGAAGAGTGTCAGTAGCGAAAAATTTATCTTTTATTTAGCTTATGGCATACAATAAGAGCACATAATCTAATTATGTAGCCTGGTTTCAAAGATGGCCAACTCAATTTTTTTGAAAATTCAAATATTGACAGCTCTCAAATATGTTGATGACAAAAACAGCCACCTCCACAAAGCACCAATCGCATGGCTTCATTCTGTCACGTGACCTCACCGCAGTAGTGAACAGGTAAAACAGAAGACAGTAGTGAACTGATCCATTCTGGTCTGTTGTGACTGTCGTTGTTTTCTTGTTTAGTATTGTAAAGTTTTACTAATATACTAAAAAGATGTTACTGTAATAAACCTGCAGAAATAACATGGAAAAAAGAAATGTTAAAGAATCTTCTTTGTTGAAAGAAAGAAAGAAACTACCAAATCCTTCAAATTGGAAAAGAGTCAAACAGAAGATTATGAGGTTAGTGTTAAACCGTAACCTAACATTGAATAAACTCATAGACAAACTTCCAATTTATAGTAAGCCTAACCTATTTACACTTTACATTTTTATTTTTCTTCAACGTATGTTAGAATAAAATAAGTGCCTCCGACATAAGACACTTTGTATTTTTGTTTTGAATCCAATGTTTATTTTAGGTATAGTTCAAAGGGCTTACCTGATGGGCTCCTTCATGTGGCCACAGAGAGAAAAATTGCAGTTTATTGAAGATGCAAGCTATAAATAGGTTTCATAGTGAAATTTATTATAAAAAAACAAAATCCAACCAAGATGCTTTCATTCTTAAGTATTACACAGCAGAACAACAAAAAAACATACCAGGAGGCGGATTAAGACATACTAATGGCGTAACCTACAAATATTGTATTGAAACAACAGCAGGAAATAGATTAGATATATGTAGGAACACGTTTATTAATGTATTGGAAATCATAAAACACAAAGTTAAAGGTGTTTTAACAAGATATAAAAGAGACGGATGTCTCATCCCCGTTGATAAAAACTCGAGGAAGTTATAGGAAGGCTAACACATATCACAAAGAAATTAATTCTGTAATACATTTTATAAAGCAGTTTAAAAGCACAGAATAACATTACACTAGAACAAGGAGCACGCGCATTTATCTTGATTTTACACTGTCTATTTCTAAAATGTGAAGATATACGAAGAATCACTTGTTGATGAATTTAAAGTTAAGATACCTTAAGGCTGGTAGCTAATGGGTGTCCAGGCCAAAACAAGAATAGTATTGTATTAAAAATGTGCATTGCTTGGCTGCACAGGACTGCAACTTTAGTCACAATAGTTGAGCTGGTGTTTCCTGTTACCGGTCACTCATGCATGCCTTATGACAGAATTTTTGGTGGCATAGAACGAAGTACAAAGAAAATAGATACAATTGTGCGGCTTGAAGAGTAGATATTATTTAGAGTTGAAATCGCGTTGAAGTCACGAGAATGAAGTAAAGAAGAAGAATGGTCTGAAAATAACAAATAAAAAACAACAAAAAACAAATACAGTCAATGAAGAAAGCAGCTCTAATTCAGATATGGACGTTACTTATCTCGACGAAGATCTTGATCTTAGTGAAAATGAAAACATCATACTAAAGACAAATCAACATGTTATTGTCAAATACATGGATACATATTATCCAGGTAAATGAAAAATAACTGTAAAATACCTTATAACTTACCGGTTTTTATTTCTTGCTTCTAGAAATGGTGCTGAAACATGATGAATACGGGGCAGTTATTTGAACTATGGTTAGTGCTGGCATAAATTCCTGGAAATGGCCAGTTAAAGAAGACGTATTATATCTGTACCGTAGACGTAAAGGGTAGTATATCCACCTAGTGAAGTTTTGAGATAATGGGAAAATAAGATCAGTTCCAGAAAATTATTGCAATCATTCTTAATCTGAAGACATATGAAATTATGTATTTATATAATTGTAACGTTATGTATTAGTTATACAATATTGTCCTACTGTGACAAAAAATTTGTTTATATATTAGCTAATATTGGGGCTTAAGGTCTTTTGGCTCGACTTGTACCAGCAGATAAAACAGTGTACAAAGTAGTAAGTGCCTACATAAACTCAAACAAAAACACAAAAAATGATAAAAAAACATTTATTCATCATCCTTATCATTAACATTTTTTTTTTGTAACAACTAAATTTCTATAGAACTCATGAAACTGACTGGGGATTCATTGTAAAAGAATTAGTAAGTGATTCTTTTTCTTCTGTGTGATCCCTTTCGGTTTTTGGTATCGTAGTGGTAACTGCTCTGGAAGATTGGTCGCAGTTGCTGTTCTTCTAGCGACGTGCAATTCTTTGAGTCTAGTTTCTTCAAAAGCCTCTTTATAAAAAATTATGGTCGGTGTGTTTTTTTTTACTTGACTTGGACTACGTTTAAAATAAAGAAATTATTATTGTCGGTATTTTTCTTTTTACTGATAAATGGGAATTGAGACTGAGCGTAAAGTACTTCAAAATTTTTGAAGTCATCCTTATCCATTTTAATCACCTGAGCACCTACGGAACTGATTAATTGCTGCCAATCCCAGGGCGTTACGATCTGCATTGTTGGCTGTTTTTTTACAGATCTTTTAATTATAGCGTGCACTTGGTCAGCTTCTAAATGAGTGTGTCCTCTCAGTAAATATTTATGGTTAACTACTTTTAAATTAGGGCAGATGTTCAAAAGCTAGAGCAGCATTTAGCAATATGAAAAAGCTCCTCATAAGCAAGAATTTGTCCCTTCCCCTAAAACTACGTCTAGTTAAATGCTACCTTTTTCCGATCGTACTGTATGGTGTGGAGGCCTGGACGCTGACGGAGATGCTCACGGATGAACTAGAAGCACTCGAAATGTGGGTGTACCGACGCATTCTTCGTATATCCTGGACCGAACATGTCACTAACATAGAGGTACTCCGAAGAATCGGAAAGGAGAAAGAAATCGTAAATGCAATTAAACAAAGAAAGCTTGAATATCTAGGCCACATATTGAGACACGATAAGTACCGTTTGTTGCAATTGATTGTCCAGGAAAAAATAGACAGTAAGCGAGGGCCAGACAGGAGAAGACACTCGTGGCTCCAAAATCTGCGGAAGTGGTTCGGGCTCACATCGGTCAAAAAATTCAGAAGCGCCGCAAACAAGATCAGAATTGCCATGTTAATAGCCAACGTTCGCAACGGACAGGGCACTTGAAGAAGAAGAAGTTCAGAAGCCAAAAGTAGCTCATTATTACCATAACATTGCGATTTTGACTAGGGCAAATATCTGACCAAATAACCAATTCTTTCACATCAGTTTGTGATAGAACTGTCAAAGCCCATTTAGTTAACGCCGAGGATATTTCATGGCCTTCCAGCTTCAGATTCATCCCAAATAAGGCAATACGATTTATTTTCTGTAGCGTCGTATATCGTGAATTTTATAGTCCATAATTTTAGCTTGTAGAAAATTTGGTTATTTGTAAAACAAGGTTTTTTTTTTTTTTTTTTTTTTATTATAACTAATAAATTAACAATCAGAATAAAACAATATATTCTATAAGTTAATGTGATGAGTTTAAGGCCTGTCCCTTGGTTCTGGCGTGATGTGGTCCCCTCCAGTGAGAGAATCACGGGTCCATGTTACTGGTCTGTTGGCCAACGTCGCTTTAGTCTTCGGATAACTTGATGTTGAGGTATTGCGGAAATTAATGGGTTGGAGTGTGTGTTCACTTTTTGAATGTATTGTAATTTCTTTTGCTGGTATACTTCTTTCACTGTTGAGATATTGAGATCCTCATAGATTCGTTGGTTGGTTACGTACCAGGGTGCATCAACAATTGCTCTTAAGATTTTTGATTGACATCTTTCCATAATAGCAATATTAGATTTACTACTACAGCCCCACAGCTCTATGCCATATGTCCATATTGGTTTAATAACTGTTTTGTAAATTAGAATTTTATTATTTATTGACAGTTTGGAGTTTTTTCCAATTAACCAATTGATTTCTTTTTGTCTTAGTTGTATTTGTTTTCTTTTTTTGGTGATGTGTTCTTTCCAACACAGGGTTTGGTCCAGGTGTAGCCCTAGGTATTTGGTTGTTTTAGTCCTGGGTATTTCCTCACTGTTGATATATATTGGTGGTGGTGTTTCTCGTCGTAAAGTGAAAGTTACGTGGGTTGACTTGTTTTCATTAATTTTTATTTTCCATTGTTTTAGCCAGTTTTCAAGCTCATACAAATAATCTTGGAGTTGTTGTGTAGCTATGTTAATGTGTTTGTGACTGGTAAGTGCTACTGTGTCATCTGCAAATGTGCCAATTGTTACGTTATGCGAAGTTGGTAGATCAGAAGTATATAATATATATAATAAAGGTCCCAGGACACTGCCCTGTGGAATTCCCGCCTTAATGGGATGCATTTTAGATATTTCTCCATTTACTTTTGTTCTAAACTGTCGGTTTTCCAAGTATGATGTAAGTATTCGAAAGAAGGGTGGTAATATTTGTTTAATTTTATAAAGAAGTCCTTTATGCCAAACCTTATCAAAAGCTTGACGTACATCTAGTGATACCATTGGGCAATATTCCTTTTCTTCTAATGCGGAATTGATTTTATGGGTTATTCGGTGGCATTGCTGGATAGTTGAGTGTTCTCGTCGAAATCCAAACTGAAAATTTGGTATCCAGTCTGCGCCTGTAAGGCCTGGATCTATTCTTTTTATTACAAGTTTTTCTAGTAATTTGGAGATTGTTGATAGCAGACTGATAGGTCGATAGGATGAGACTTCACTTGGATCCTTTCCTGGTTTTGGAAATAAAAGTATTTCTGCAATTTTTAGATTGTTAGGCCAATAATTACATCTTAATATTGCGTTAAATATATATGTAAGGATCACTATACCCTTTTTTGGTAATTCCTTTAGCATTTTTGGAGTTATTAGGTCAATTCCTGGTGACTTTTTGATATTTAGTTTTAAGATTTCTTCTTTAAGTTCTTTGGGTGTTGTTAATTTTATTGGATTTACTGACTGTTGTTCTGAGTTTAAATAATTAATAATTTCTTGATCTTCTTCATTGTTGTGTGGTTGGAATACTGTTGCTAAATGTTCAGCAAATAATTCGGATTTTTCTTTATCGCTTCTTGCCCATTGGTTCTGTGTGTTTGTGGTTTTTCTTACTGGTGGCGATATTGCTTGAGGTTTTAAGGATGATTTGATTGGTTTCCATATTGAATGGTCGTATCTATTAAGTTGTGTTACATATTTTTTGACTGACTCTTCTCTTGCAATTTTTAGTTGTGTTTTTAATTTATTGGCTAAGCGATTGTAAAACGTTTTATCCGCTGGGTTCCGACTTTGTTGCCATTTGGCTCTTGCTCTTCTTTTTTCAGCAATGAGCTTTTTAATTTCTAGTGGAATATTTATTCTATTCTCGATTTTATTTTTATCTGCATCGTTCGGTGTCGCTTCTTTTGCAGCGTTTTGTAATAATGTCATAAAGTTGTTTGTAGCTGCTTCTATTTCTGAAGGGCTTCTTAGTCTTACATTTAGTTTAATGTTTTCATCCAGTATTTTTCGGTAAACGTTCCAATCTGTTCTAGGTCCATGCAGTTTTGGAGTAGGTTGTTTGTTAATAACGCAGGTGCTAATTGTTGCAATAATTGGTGAATGATCTGAAGATAGATCATAGCTTGGAACTATGTCCATAAAGGTGTTAGATATTCCTTTTATGATGCAAAAATCTAAGAGGTCTGGTCTTTTTTTGGGGTCCGTTGGCCAGTACGTTGGTGTTCCTGTTGATAAATATGAGTATTTATTTTCTTGCATTAAGCTATAAAGCTCTCTCCCCTTTGTTGTTATTAATCTTGATCCCCAGTACGTGTGTTTACTATTGAAGTCACCAGCTGCGATAAATTTTGGACCTAGAGTATTGAAGAAGGATGCGAAATCGGTTTTTTTAATATTGTGCTTTGGAGGGCAATACACTGCTGCTATTGTTATTTCGTAAGGTAATGAGCACACTTTAATTACTGTAGCTTGGATACAGTCTGTTATATAACTTTCCATCATGAAATGTTTAATTGATTGTTTGATCAAAATTGCTGTACCTCCATGGGCTGTCTTGTCTGGATGGTTAGTATGGTACGTTAGATATTGAGGTATTTTAAAATACGATTTGTCTGTAAAATGTGTCTCACTTATTAATAATACATCTATAAAATTTTGTTGTAGAAATATTATCACCTCGTCCTTATGATTCAGCAGGCCATTGGCGTTCCATTCTGCTATTCGTAGAAAGAATTTTATTTGCATATGAGTTTACTTAGCATGTTTATTACCATGCTGTTTTGTTGCAAGATTTGATTAAACATGGCTTTGAATTCTTCTAAAAACTTCATAAGAATGGTGTTTGAATCTTGGTTATCTGAAGGAGCAGCAGGAGGTTGTCTATTACCCGCTGCATTAGCATAGCTTACATTTGGTCTTACTGTGTTGGGTATAAAGTTTCTGTTACGTGCTTGCGACATATTTTGGTGATGATTATATGTAGTTTATGCTATATTTTTATTTCTATTTAAATTACGATAATATTCGCATCCTTTATAGTTAGCTGGGTGATCTCCTCCACATAAAGCACATGTAGCTGGTGTGTTCTTGTTCTTTTTACAACTGCTTGTACTGTGCTGTCCTCCACATTTCACACAGACATATGGTCTATTGCAATATGTTTTTGAATGGCCATATAATTGACATCTCATACATTGGATGATATTTTTGTTTTTTATAGGTGGTTCAATTTGTATATTGCAGTGTTGTAGTTTCTGAATTTTATAAATATCTTGGTTATTGTCTGATGGTTCAAGGTCAACAAAGAACATATTTATCGGCTCTTTTGTAATCCTATGTTTAGCATTAATGATGTTTCTTACCTTGTGACCCAGTTTTGTCAGTTCTTCTTTGATGTCTTCTGTTGCATGTGAATAGTGAAGGTATTTAATTACGACTCTATAGGCCCTTTCTTCCTTTGGTTGATATGTGTGATGAATAATGTTGTTCTCTCTCATATATCTGGAGAATTTTCTGTATATTTCTGGATCGCTACAAATTATTTTGACTGTATTATTTGCCATAGTTCTGGTTTCGTATTGTTCAGCTTCAGCTATTTCTGTAAATTTTTTCCTCATTTCTGGGAAGTCGCTTACATCGTAAACAAATATTGGTGGTGGTTTAGGTATTCTTGGCGCTGTTTCATTTTGATTGGTTTCATTTTCTTGGGTATCCGTTAGGGTATTATATTTGTTCGATAGTATAATGGTATCATCTTCTTTGTCTGTTTCTACATTTGATCTGATTTTTCTGCGTTTTGTAGTTTTAACTACTTGCCATGAGTTATTTGTTGACACATTTGCACTTTCTGGTTCGTCATCGCTTGTTGATGACATTCTGTAGTATTGCTGGCTATTTCTGTTATTTATATTGCTGTTGTGTGCCGCGTTTTGTTGATTTATATATTGTTCTTGATTGGGCGGAAATATCATATTCGTCGAAGAATTAGTGGTTGGTTGATTTATTTGCATATTGTACATACCTGGTATTTGTGATGAGATTTGTGGATAACCCTGTATATTGTTGATTTGTGATTGACCCTGTGTGTTGTTTGGAATCTGCATTTGTGGGTAACAATTCATTTGGTTTGATGGATACTGGATTGGTAATGGCTGGCTGTTTACATTTTGTATTTGTTGGCTAACTATGTAGTTGTCGAATCCTGGTCCATTTCCCGTTGGAAACATTATAAATAAATTACTGTATTGTTTTTAAATTTAATTTGATGAGTTTATTATTTTTAAGTCTATTACTAATTGATTGCTTTTTAATCACTTCACATTTATCTGTTCAAATCGAGAAAACCGGTCGAATGTTGATAACAGAGAACCATTTAACGTCCGCTCGGTATGGAGTATCGATGTGAACTTGTAAAACAAGGTGTAGGCAAGCATTTCTGCAAATCACACATTATAATTTTAGTGTTTTCAGCTGATTGTCTGCTTTCCTTTTTATCGTTTGCTTTCATTTTGTATCGACTTTCTGCTTTTTGAAGACGCTGTTCATAATTTCGCCGTAATGTTATTGTTTCTTGTTTGGAACAGTTTTTTATTGTAGCATAAACAGATCGCAACTATCACAAGTATCCACGGAAATCTATTTAAATGCTAAATTAAAATCATTTATAAAATTTTTTTCTTTGAAATGTGGTCTTCACACTTTAAGGTATATAATTTGTACATTTTTTCACACCTTAATTCTAGTCCTAGATATTTCTTGGCAATTTTGGATCTTGGCTTTGACAGCTCATGGAGTTACTATGCTTTACCTCGTTCTCCAAAGGATATACTACTTTTTATTATAAGAATATCTAGGCCACCAGTAATACTTTACATACCATCTTTTGCCACAAATAAGATTGGAACATATTAAGCTTAGCCACAGTTTCAAGTCCAAATTAGAAAAAAATGGAGTTACTACCCTTTACCTCTACGGTACAGATATTAGTTTATTGAAGACATAGTTTGTAATATAAAAGAACCTAAAGTAAAGAACAATAGGGGTTATTTTAGTGTGCCTGAAATGGCAAAATACACTGGCGTCCATTACTAAGTCCATAATATGCCAATTACCCATGTTTTGTGACCATTACTAGCTCATGTGCTACCTTTTCTTAAATGAGAGATTTTTTAAAATTTGTTGTCTCTATTTTTAAAAATCCTCACAATATCCAGAAAGTACATAAAATAAGCTTTTAAATTCATTAATATCAAATATATTATATAAAGTTGTGCCTCAGTAAAACATTATTAAACTTAAAATTTGCTTAAGAATGTCCATTACTGGGTCAATTACCCTACACGTAAGCGCCCCTTATGGGTATTATTTAACTTACTTACAGCATGTGATCTATAAAACGTCAAATTAGAAAAAATTGAACAGTGATATATTTTTATTTTATTTATTTAAATAAAGTACTTCGCTAATTGTGGCCATTGGTACAAGTGATATATTTAAATCTAGAACCGTCTGTGATTTTAACAGACATAGCAGATACAAAGTACCAGTTAAAACGCACCTTTACCTCGTAGCCTTGTGACACTCAATTTTATTATTTCAACGACGATGAAAAAGTTATTGATATTATAATGCGCAGTTCGATATCAGTTTGATTTTATGCTGTAGTAATTAAATTTGTTCCATGATATCAGTTTAGCTCCAAGTTTGAATGAATAATTATATGTAGGTACAGTCGACATAACAAACGAGAATTTTCATGTAAACAATCTTTGCGGAGGACGCCTAGTAAATATGCGATGTAAAACAATATGGGATAATATAAAACATCGTTTTTAATATTTTTCTACTAGCCAAAAATATAGTTTTAAAATATCTAAACAATAAGATATTATTGTATAAACAAATGCTTATTTTTTTTTTAATTTGAAATGTGTGTCTCGACATTGTGTGTCATTGACACAGGTACAATTTACATTACAATATTAGTTACAATATACTTTTTTTAATGGTATTGTATAGCTTTGTGTTTTTTTAAAAGTTTAATACACTTGTATAGTTGCTGCTGTTTGAAATAAGATTGTCTTTTTTGTTGGTATGTTCGTTGCTCAAAGCCTTTTCCAACAACGTCGTTAACGATTCTATACAAGATTTAAGTCCAGCTTCTCTGTTCTTACGTTCTTTGTCTTTTCTAACATATTCACTGGGTGTTATAAAAAGAAGCTGGTCAATTCTGTCGGTGTAAGTGTGCCGGAACATAGATGAATCCTTTCGGGGTTTTACCCATCCAAAGTTAGATCTATTATTCATTTTCCTCGATAATTTTCTGAATGGTGGTGGAAAAAAAGACTTACGCATTGTAGTTGCTTCTATTTTCTGAGGAAATACTTGCAGTCTAGATATAGTTTGGTACGAACAACTATCCGAATCTCTTTGATGGGGATGCTTTAGCTTTAATTTCGAAAGAGCTTTAGCGTTTGTCATTTGAAAGATGTCGTTAACTTCATATATTAGAAGGAGGTGGACCATGAAAACTTCGAGAACCAAATTGTTGGTGATTCCAAACCGTGTAAATTTCCAGAATTTGGTGGTAATAGTCTACACCTTAGACCATAAAAAACTGATAGACGCGCCGTAATGCTATTCTGTCGTCTCAAAAAGTGAAGCCAACATAAAACGATTCACACAGCTGTGGGTGACGTCAGTTTGAGGCAGAAACTGTAGAGATTAGTAGTGTTTATGCGCGTTGTAAACGTTTTAAAGTGTTTAAATTTAAAATTTTACCAATACATTAATATTATAATTATGGCGGCATCTTGCAGTGCATTTATTTGTACGCAGCGACAAAAAAAGGGACAGATATATCATTTCACGGGTAAGTAAATTCACAAATTAAACTTGAAAAATATACCAGAAATTTAGCACCTATTATTTTACTTTTTGCTCCCTTATATATAATTTGCATTTTATAATTAAATTAAAAACTAAAGTATTAAGTAAATAAATTGTTTTAGATTTCCTAAAGATTCATCATTGCAAAAAAAGTGGATTATAGCGATGCGCCGTGAAAATTTTAAACCAACAAAGAGTTCTAAAATTTGCTCCAAACATTTCACAGCGGATTCGTATATTACTAGCGGTTGGAGTTCAAAAAAAACAACTAAAAGAAGATACTGTACCTAGCATTTTCGATTTTCCAAACCATTTAATTAAGCAAGTTACAACTAGAAAATTTACAAAAAAAAAAGAGAAACTGTTTCAGTCAAACCAACATGATCTAAAAGGGAAAATATAAATATAACGAGTGAATCTACCACCATAAAGACTCCAGTAGAAATTTCAGACGAAACTACCTTAGAACCTCCCTTGAAAAAGCGAAGATATTATCTTGGTGACTTTGAACAAGGATCGTCTAACAGAGACCAGGGATATAAAATAGTAGTAAACAAATTAATTTAAAAGAAAAACAAACAAATCAAAATGTTGCAACAACGAAATAGAAGGCTTATTAAAAAAGTATTCATTGAAGATATCAATGATATTTTTGATATTTTAAATAGCCGAAATTTATTGGCAAAACACCTAAAATCTACTTTACAGCATCATAATAAACAAGCGATTTTTCAAAAAACTGAAGAATCTATAAAATATCTTAGTTCACTTAAGTGTTCCAAAAATGGTGAACCCCTATATCTAAGTCAAAGAAAGACGGGTTTTATTGGTATGATCATTAGTTTAAAATCACTAATGGGAATTTGGAAAAATTACGTGGAGGATATGGATGGAGGTCTGAAGTATCTTTCGGCCTATAAACTTTCTTAATATCACTTAGAAGTTTTCTTTAGTTCTATTAGGAGTCATGGAGATTACAACAACAACCCAATGGCAAAACAATTTAAAGCTGCATATAAAAGACTGTTAATGCACACAAGTGTTACAGGATCTACCCAGGCTAATTGTATAGAACAGGCACCTTCCATAATATTAGCAATGAGCACAACAAATACTGTGAAAATAAAAACTGTTGATCATCAACTCATTGACAACTTTATAACTGATGAAAATAATATTGATACAATAACTAGTAACCAGGATCAGGATTATACTGTAAATAATTTAAGTTTTTCAAGAACATTGTCATCTTATGTTTGTGATGTTGTTGACTATATCGCTGGGTTTGTCGTTAAGAAAGTTGAGAAAACATTAGATTGTGACATATGTTTGTGTGCAATTGAATGTGATAATTTACAATCTCCATTCATAAGACACAAAAATTATAGCATGTCAAAAGATTTTTTAATTCAACCTTCTAAAGACGTCATTCATATTTGCAAAATTGCTGAAAGCGAAATTAAATTTATGTACAATTCAAAAAAAATAAACGATTCCAAAATAATGACAAAATTGATCTTAAATGTCATGAGTAACGTGCATGGTTCTGTGTTTAACGCATACAAAGAACATATGTTTGATCATGAATTTGAAACAAACCATTTGTTTAATCTAATAAAGATAATTTGTTTCCATTATTGCAACATTAGATTGTACCACGAAGGTGAAAAACTAAATAATGTAATAACAGTTAGAAGTAAGTTACCAAAAGCAATTTTGTTTTGTGGTCAATAAATTAATAGATTTCCTACATATTTTTTACCTATCCTGAAACTTCCACCCAAAAGAAAATTATTCTCCTTTAAATTTATTTCTGAATATCAAACAAGAAGTGATATACCAACGATATATATATATATATATATATATATATATATATATATATATATATATATTATATATATATATATATATTATATATATATATATATATATAATAATAATATATGTAGGTATGTAATTTCAAATGAAACATTTATTTTTACAATTTAAGGCAAAAATATTTATTAATTACTTTGATAAATAATTTTTCTTCCATATTTTTTACAAAATATTGAAGTTATATTAAAATTAATCTAAAATTGGGTAATTATACTAGTGCTTTGCTAAGAATCCAAGCGGGCTCTTGTCTCATTGTGACGTCACTTTCGCGGAAGGTCTTTGCTTCAACGGTTCCGTACAAGGCGTGTCTATCAGTTTTTATGGTCTAAGGTCTACACAGTCTTTTATGTTGTTACCAAGTTTGTGTTTTCTTCTAGCCGTTAGGTAGTATTGACAGTAAAGAAGTACGTGTTTTACGAAAGTCTTGGTGTTGCAGTTGCAGTGACAAAGGATCGAAACATTCTACGTGAATACTTTCCACCAGATTTTACCTGACTGCTCTTAAACTAGATTCATTTTACAAAATTCCCAACTGTAAACAAACGCAAGTGAAAACCAAACAGGGTCGTACGGAGGTTTATTGTTACGTAAAAAATATGAGTCATATTAAAAAAACCTGTAAACATGTTGTTGATTCACTTTTATGTTCTAGATTTTATTAGCTGGCAGAAATTCCAAGAAATATCTACCTGAAACGGTCGCTTCCCTACAATTCGATGGTTCCAGAAACCGGTCAAATCAAGATCCGGCCGATTGACCTTCTAGTCTATTCAGAGGGAACTCTCAAAATAACGACATGCATAAATAGAAACCTTTTTGCGGAAAAGACCAGTAAGAAGATAAATTCGCGACGGGTATTTAAATGTAACGCACGTAAAAATGTAGATAAATTATATAATTATTATGTGTAAAATAAATTAGTAGTTATAAAGACTTTAATAAATTTTTGAGTGTTATAAGTATAGAAGCTTTAATAAATAAGAACAATAAATTAGAATTAAAAAAGACTTTACAGTATAATAAGACTTTTAAATATATTTACTTTTGAAACTATTAGTGCAAGAATTTCTTGAAATTTAATCATTGTGAGCAAAATTTAATGTTTCATTGAAGAAAAATGTGCTGAAATAAAATATTCATTAACTGAGAGATACATAACGATGTGAACTTTTTGAATAAAGTAGCATTGTCATAAGTTTATCAAAGCATAAAAACATACCATTTCAATTACTCAGAGTCTGAGGAGCTACATGTGCTACTGTCTACGTCTGGATTTATTATGGTGGGTTCGATATGGTTCTCTATTATATTGTTCAACTTACACATTTTGGACTCGACTTTTGTTGAACGTGTTGTACACATTTCTGCCACGTAGTTGGACTAATATTATTTATTGCATCATAAAAAATATTTTTTATATCTGCAAATTTAAAAGAAGTGTTTTTGGCTGCTACATAATTTTTTACTTCTGCCCAGATGAGCTTAATCAAATTAAGCTCACAATGGTCTTAACACTACTTTGTTTTGACTGTTTGCCATCTTATCAATGATATATTTATTATATTGTCTCTTACGTTCCTTACCATAGCCAGCAGTTGCACGTTTAACATGGAGTCCTCAAACAAAAGAAGGTGGAAGTGTTCTCTTTTTTAGTGTGTTCTAAGGAACGGGAAGTTAGTGATCTACAGGTTCTAACTTCTCACAACATCTTGCACAACATAAACATACCCTCAACATCCCAGAAGACGTCTCTTTGTTACATAATATCCCTCAAAAAAATTTTCTAAAATTAGATCTATATGAATATTTGGAAATAGTCAAAGAAAAGCAAAGTAGCCCCAATTGCGTTAATCGTCATGTATCGTTCAACCGGGACTTTCAACCCTTACATCGACAACTCTTTTCATAGTCCACGCTTTACAATATTGCCTTACTTTCTTTGCCCGACTATCCTATACAAACTTCAACACCTTTAATCCTATACAATATTTGTGTTTCTTTAAACAACCTTTCTCTACACTATTGCCACACCTTCACCTCAAAAATTTTGGATCCTATTGTTAACTTCAGAACTATCCATAACTATCATAACAAAATATTTCAACATTTTCTCCACTCTTCACATCTACATCACATTCCTATCCATTTTTTTCTCTTTCATTATTTCTTGGTCAACTCATTTATCAAACATGTACTGAATAGTTTTAACTCATTATTCTCTCAAACATTATCTAACATTTTATCAAAATTCATATTATTTGTGCTTCTTCAAACAAACAGTCTCTAAACTTTTGCCACTCCTTCCCCTCATTACTTTTCGACCCTAGTGTTAACTTTATAACCACCCACATCTATCATACCATAATATTTTATCATTTTCTTCACTCTTCACATCTACATCACATTCCTGTTCATTCTTTTCTTTCATTATTTCTTGGTCAACTCATATATCAAACATGCACTCAATAGTTTTAAAGTCAGTAATCATTCAAACATTATCTAACTGTTTTTCAAAATTCATAAATTTTTCCCCTATTACAAAAAATCCTTATCCAACTTTGCTCACCTTCTCTTGGTCAACAACTTAGTAGCACATTTAATACTACTAAAATACATTTTGTTCAGGGTGCTAGATGCTGTATGCATAAAGGACCCCTATTATCTCTTATTGTTGATTAACTCCTTTTCTCCTTTAACCATCCCTTCTTCTTCAGTCATTTCCTCTACTTTTATTCTCATCAAGTCTCCGAGGAGCTCAGCCTCTTCAATTTTAAATTAATCACATAGGTTATAACTCTGATTTCTTCAGCCTGTAGATTTTCAATTTACCAAACTTATTTTTATTAATTTTTTCACCATACTAACAGTCATACAGTCATTTAAATACGAGGTCTTATATTAGCTTCAAATATTTGCTATTAAAATTTTTACCTGTCCTAGATGTGATACACATAAAAGGATAATTTTCATATATATATATATATATATATATATATATATATATATATATATATATATATATATACAAGGTGGTCCAGAATTATGTACATTAATTTCTAGAGCTCATAGTACGTCCAAAAATAAGGGTACTTCTTTATGTACACTTTTTTATAAAACTGAATAATAAGGGAGATACAAGCCTTTAAAGGGGTGAATTGAAATTCTTATTTTTTCAAATATCTTCCAAACGGTTTTGAATACGGAGTTCATATTTTGGGAGTGATTATAAGACATTAGGATAATTAATTTCATGTCGCCACCTACCACATCCTATATTAATACAGGGTAGTTTTAGAGGGTAAGTGGGGGTTATTGGGTCACATGTTTTTTAATTTTTACATATTTTAAAAAAATATTTTAAGAATGGTTTCCTTAGACTTTTCTACGCAAAAAAGGTGCTCTTGTAATATTTCGATAGATATCACCGTTTTCGATTTATTTAAACTCGAAGGTATACATGTATTTTATTGTAATCGTTACATTTCTTAATATTCATCAAGTATGCTTTGGAATTGATACTTGTGTTAGCAACAACACTTTAATCTCAAGTAGTCTATGAATTGTCAGTGACGTTTAATAACAATTAAATTATTTTATCTACACTTTTATTTTACTCGACAGTGAAATTTGTTTAACACGTCTCTTTTGCTATATTTTTAAATTTGTTTGCCCACAATATGGCACACTATTCAAATTCTGAGATGACGGACATACTTTTAGTATTAGGAGAATGTTCGGGAAATGCTGCTGCCGCTGTAAGACGCTACAAAGAAAAGTATCCGAATAGAAATATTCCCAATGCCAGGACTTTTGTAAGTACTGAACGACGACTGAGAGAAACCGGTTGTCTTCAAAGAAGGAATACAGATGCTGGTCGTCGTAGAGAAGCAAGAAATGTTCGCGTTGAACAGCAAATATTGGATGCTGTAATAAATGACCCCACAATAAGTACACGCAGGTTAGTATTAAGAACGAATATTTTCCATCAAAGTGTTTTAAGAGTTCTGCATGAAGAGCAATTACATCCTTACCACTATCGACAGGTGCAGGAATTGTTACCTGACGATAAACCACTCAGAGTTGATTTTTGTGAAATATTGCAAAATAAAGTTCAAACTGCACCAATTTTTTAAGCAACATTCTGTTTACAGGCGAGGCCACATTTACAAGACAAGGTATGTTCAATTCTAGAAATATGCACTTCTGGGCTGAAGAAAATCCAAGGGCTACAATGGAAACTCACTTCCAACACACGTTCAAGATAAACGTTTGGGCAGCTACTTTAGGAAATAGTTTCATAAGATACCACATCTTTCCCGGAAATTTAAAAGGTAACATGTATTACAATTTTCCAGACAATATTTTACATGATATTTTGGAAGATATTCCATTATAAATACGAAGAAACATATTTTTTATGCATGATGGTGCTACACCACATTACACAAGAATTTGTAGAAGGTGGTTACATGAACATTTCCCTGATAGGTGGATAGGCCGGGGTGCGGACTGGCGTGTACCAATTCATTGGCCTGCTCGTAGTTGTGATCTTAATCCAATGGACTTTACAGTATGGAGTTATATGAAATTAAAAGTGTATAACACTCCAATTAATACAGCAAATGAGTTAAGAGACAAAATTGAACAAGTATTTACCGATTTACAAAACGATCCAGTAACATTAAATGGATTAATGCGTTCGCTAAATAAAAGAATTAGATTATGTATTCAACAAAATGGAGGACATTTTGAACAGTTGTTGTGAAATATTATTTTCGCCATTAATTAAATGTTAAGTATTAATTAAGTTTTCCGTTAATTTGTAATATTATTGCTAACACAAGTGTCAATTCCATAGCATACTTGATGAATATTAAGAAATGTAACGATTACAATAAAATACATGTATAACCTTCGAGTTTAAATAAATCAAAAACGGTGATATCTATCGAAATATTACAGGAGCACCTTTTTTGCGTAAAAAAGTCTAAGGAAACAATTCTTAAAATATTTTTTTAAAATATGTAAAAATTAAAAAACATGTGACGCAATAACCCCCACTTACCCTCCAAAACTACCCTGTATTAATATAGGATGTAGTAGGTGGTGACATGAAATTAATTATCCTAATGTCTTATAATCACTCCCAAAATATGAACTCCGTATTCAAAACCGTTTAGAAAATATTTGAAAAAATAAGAATTTCAATTCACCCCTTTAAAGGCTTGTATCTCCCTTATTATTCAGTTTTATAAAAAGTGTACATAAAGAAGTACCCTTATTTTTGGACGTACTATGAGCTCTAGAAATTAATGTACATAATTCTGGACCACCTTGTATATATATATATAATATATATATATATATATATATAAATATATATATATATATATATATATATATATATATATATAATATATATATATATATATAATATATAAGCTAATCTAACATAAAATACACTCTTAGACCATATTCCATACGACAAAAAGTAACATAGGTTGCCTAATACACATGTCATACTCTTAAACATGACTTTAACACCATTGGTGATTTCACATCGATTATAACCCAAATTTTAAATCCCAACACCTAGAATGCTGTTATTATTTTTTAAAATCATCAAAATAATTTTTGAATCTTTTGGCTGTAGTAATACTAGGTATAACTAATATAGTTCCATGTTACATTGACATTTTGTTTTTGACACCGTTCATAGGTATATTGTAAATCAGTTTCCAGCTGTTCTCCGTGCGTAGAGGTTTTCTTCCCGGCTCTGGAACTCAATTTTATAATATATGTTACCTGAAGTCATATTTAATTTAATACTGAACATCACAGTTTTTTAACAACAAGATGTATAATCTTTTATAACTATATGTAATTTAAAGGGTTTACCCATGTATTTTGGTGGCTCAGGCATTTTAACCTAGTAAGTATAGCCATTTTTGCTTTTTAACCATAGTCAAAATTTCATAACCACGTTTGTTTTAACTAAATGATTTATACTTATTTTAGGCGATTTTAAACCTGATGATGGACTGTTTAGTCCGAAAACGTTTGTTTTTTTGATGTAGCCCTTTTAAGGGTTTTTAAATAAACATACCCACTTACGAAGACTAACCTCTTTTTTGTGATACGTGGTATACAGCCAGCTACAATAATTGTTTTCCTTGTGGATTTTTATTTTTGATTTAGCCACTCTTGGATGTCAGCTTTTCTAGAAGTAGTAGTTGGAATTTTTTTCAATTTTCTGAAATGATAAGATGCGTTGTCCAATACGATGATGAAGTTGTCTTCTAATCAGGGCAGTATATTTTTGAACCAATTTTCGAAAGATTTCCCGTCTATCTCTTCATGGGAGTCCTAACTTTTTTTTATTCAAACATCCACAGTCCTTCTGGAACAAACCCATCTTCACTGCCAATGTGACAGATTACTAGCCTGAATTATATATATTCCTGAAAATTTTATTATTTTAAAATTTACTTGAAGTGAACAAGCATAAACATTTACCTGCAGGAACTCCGTAGAAAGTCCATCTAAAAACGCTTGTTTATAAGACGTTACCGAATTGTCAACCCATACTGTAGATTTGGTGTGACCAGCGTTTAGCCAAGTCTCGTCTAAGTAGTAAATTTTGTGGTTTTCATTTCTGTAGGACTTAATTTTTATCAGAAAATCTCGTCTCTACCAGACAATTTCGTCCCTGTTCCATCAAAATGCTGTTTCGCTGACGACGTTGAAACTTAAAATTTATTTCTTTCAATAATTTAAAAAACGTAGTTGTTTTGAAGTAAGTCAAAACCGGATCTTTATTAACAACCCTCAGAACTTTGTCTATTGTTGGTATTTCATTTCGAAAAAAGAATTCATGGATTCTTCCTTTTATTGCTTTTGTGTCAAATCCATCCAGCGAGTTAACAATACTTTTACGATGCTCAACTGATTTTGGTGTCGACAATGTTCCCGTAATTTCATATTCATGAACCACATTGCGTACACTAAGGCTACGTACGTCTACAGTAGATAAAAAGTAATACTATTTGTTAAATAAAGTGAAAATGCGCACTTTAAAATACATAATAGAGAAACAATATCAGTACCTGTTTTATTTGCTACTCTAATAGAAATCGCACTTCGACATTGTAGCGTTCTCCTGCATTTCCGCTTTAAATAAATTTATAATTATTTGCTTCGTTACGTCAAAATATCCCTTTACTGGTCTTTTTTTAGGTGGAGTGAGGGTTAAATCAATATCAAGGATTCATCGGCTGTATCAGTGCTTAACATTGTTGTTATTCTATTTATCTTCAATAACTTAATGCACTTAGTTGGGAGAATAACAAAATAGCATAGAGAAAAATAATATGTATTGTAATAAAACCAGCATCATGAAAAATATTGTAAAGTTATGAAACTGCATTCTGTATACTTTTTCAAGTCCAGAAATATCCCATTCACTCACGATAAACCTCCCCAAAGAACAGCTTGGATTATTTTGTTTGCTACCCTTTTTATTTTTCCTTAAAAACCTTTTACAGATGGAAGTGTTATTATCTTCAATTTACTTTTTGTAAGAATTTATTGATCGTTTTTGGTGTTTTGTTTATTTTATAATTTAAATGTCTGTTGGTATAGTTGGTTTTATACCTTAGTTACATATCCTATGTCTTCCTTTATGATTAACACATCCAAAATAATAGTAAGTTGTTGTTCTCCCTTTCCACGGTAAATTTATTTTTCTTTATATTCAATGTCCATCAAAAATTTATTCAGTACTTCTAGTCCATGGGACAAAATGGAGAACACAGCATCAACATATATCCACCATACAAATTATTCAACGAGTATGTCTGCTAATAATTAAGATAATGAGGAGCCAAAAGATAATCCAAAATTTTGTTTATAAAAATCATTATGTAATTGAAAATTATTGTTGTCAGTGATTAGTGGTAATAGCTGATAGAGTCGTCAGTTGACTTTGAAATTGTGTAGCGGTCGGTCAATTTTTTGTTTTGTGCAGAACCTCACTTTCAGCGAATATTATAAGTGTATGTTTTCATAAAATTCAATACTACAAAAGTATTGGTAAGTTTACATAAGTAAATATATATAATTTGGTGTTTTGGTGTAACTTACGGTATAAATTTATATCAAAGTCGTAAAATGCGTTTGAACATTGACCGCCTCAAGGAGTTGTTGCCTGTCTACATGAATTTCTCGGTTCTCTTATAAATCAGACACGTTTATTATGTTACATCGATTTTTTTGGATTTTGAGTATTACTTTTTGTTTCAGTTATCGAACATGTCTTCTAAAAGAAGCAATAATATGTGGCGTAAGTCCAAAATTAGCTACTCTTGAATGACTGAAGAGAAAATTAGAGAAATGATGGATTCTATTACGACGGACGAAGAATCCGAATACGATGACGAAGACTACGGCGAGTTTGTGGACGACTCCAATTACTTGGTTGAAACTGATGGCGATGTTCCATCAAGTTAAGATACACTTACGAAGATAAGGAAACTATAATTAACGAATGTGTATCAGATATGCATAAACTATGATCGCCAATTTCTTACGAAATCTATAGAGTTAGATCTGAATTTAACTGGATGTTTCTCTCAATGACATCAACTCCAGCATCCTCACCTAAACCAGCAACATCAAAAGATATATTGTTAGCCTCAACACTAGGTGTTTTGTCAGCAACAGTGACGGAATCTGAAGATGTTCAACCATCAATAACAGCAGCGACGGAATCCGAAGATGTTTAGCCATTCACTTCAGCAAGAAGTACAGAGTGCAGTGCTATATACCTGGAATGAAAGCCTATGAGAAGAGCAAAGTCACCATTATCCGAGAATGAGCCTGAGGGTCCCCAAATGCTACCAAATTGATACCAAGTCGGATGGATTTAAAAAGATAGTTTGGAGACAGAAAAACTTACAACTACATAAAAATCAGGGGGTATTTAGAGGTAACAAAGGGTTACCACATAGTTTTAGAGATTGGATAACACCATATCAGTGCTTCAATTATTTTTTTACAGATGATTTCTATGAACATATAGCTATAAGCACAAATATGAACGCACGATTGCTAAATGTAAACTTTTTATTCAAAGTAAGTTCTTTAGAAATTAGACAATATATGGGTATTCTTATTTACATGTCTTTATACCGTTATCTAACTGTGAAGCAATACTGGGGAGAACACGCTTTTGAATCTGTTAGAAGTACAATGATATCTAAAAAAAATTTCTCAATTCGTAAGCATCTAAGTTTCAACGACCTTTCTTTGCTGAAGAAAAAAGGTGAACTGGGGTATGATCCACTTTACAAAGTTCGACCAATCATTGATAATTTCGAATAATAATAACAATAACAATAATTTCGAAGTTCACAACTTCGCCAATATATGCCGAATTAACTCCACAAGTGGGGAATAAAACTTTATATTCTCTGTGACTAATATGGGTTTCGAAGTTTATACTGGTGCTGGTACTAACATCGTCCTTCAAGGAGAACTAGATTTTGGAACAACGTCCGTTGTTGTTGTTCGGTTAGCAAAAACTGTTCCTCATTTTATGAATCATATAATTTACTTTTATTGCAAGAAATGGAAAAAAAACTATCAAATATAACAAAAAGACTGATTCGGGAAAGCTCTTAAATGGGACTGAAAGTTAATATTAATAAATTGAAGTACATGGAGATCTCGATCAAAAAGGGAATAAACACCAGAGGATTCTTTAAATTGGAGGTGAAGGATGGATCAGTTGTAGAATTCGAGAAGGTGGATGAATATATACTTAGTTACTCTTATTGATCAGACATGTAAGGAAGAAACTGAAATCAACCTGAGACTGATCAAGAGCAACAGGTGTGCTGGAGCCATGAGCAAAATAATTAAGGCCAAAGATATATCTCGTAATACAAAAATAAGAGTATACAAAACTATAATTAGACCCAAAATGCTATACGCTGCCGAGACGTATGACACATTATCGATATGACTTTGATAAATATATACATTCTCCACCGTAGAATTCATAGGAAGACTGTTATTCAGAACCTTTCAAATTTTCGGAATTCAGTGGCTGATGTACTCTCCAAATATCAGATAATTTTTAAGAGGAAACCAGTAGGTAGATCATCTCTAAAAGTACTGCAACCATCACTAACACAAATATTTCTTCAACAAATAATTGTTTTCTTGCTTTTCACAAAAGCAACTAATTTTCCATTTTTACATACTTATTTATGTTTTTTCCATAGCTAATGTTAAAGTGTTGCTATAACAACTGTTTTGAGTAGATAAAGTATCACTTTAACCGCAAGGGTAAATAAAGTGAGACTTTAACAGCTAGAGTAGGTAAAATGTTTTAACTTTTTTTTATTCAATAAAATTAACAAATTCAAACACATTAAGGATTAAAAACAACTAAAATTTTACTATTAACATTATTAGAAATATCTATATTTGGAGCATCACACCTTGTACTTGTTTGCTTAAACACTTGATTCGAGGTACTGGATTGATTTTCTGTAACATTTGTTTGACATTTGTTGACAGAGTAATTCATATCCCTAGCAACAGAGCAACACAATTGCGATTTTTGTGCTAAAAATTACAATTTTCTTTGAAATTCTATTTTTCACCTGAAATTGAAGTCTTGCTATAGAAAAAAATGTTGTATTGCACACGACAATAAAACCGCATTATCTTCTCGAGCATAATTAGCGCTTAAAACGCTCTCGAAGATAAAGTACAATTTTATCGTCTTGTACAATAAATAACTATTCTTGTATTTGCTTATTACGTTTATAATAAAATAAAGTAAGAAAATGTGCATAATGATGTAAACATGTATACTTTTCCCGCCAAGCCCATTTGAAGGCGGGCCATATTTTTTTCTGTAGGTGGATAAAAAAAACTTTTAGTCAAAATAAATACCATAATTGGTTCTTTTATGTCAAAACCTATCAACCTGAGAATTTTTCCATTGAAAATAAAATTGGCCTGTTAGAGGGTTAAGCCTATACCGGTTTTTAAAAGAGGTTCTGAAACTGTTTTCGTGTGGCATTTGTAAGTTAAATAATGTTTTATATGGAATTAAATTACTTGGTAAGGAGAAACACATTTTTTTGAATATAAAATGTGCATATTTGTTAAGTATATATTATAGCAAACGACACAATTTGGTAAAAAGAAAACTAGTAATTTATTCACCAACTAGTGGAATAAAAATAGAACCTTTACTATCTTGACTACGATAAGATAGCTGATAGGTAAAATATAATTCATTATGCATGTCTGTCAAAGATATAGTAATACAGAGTTGTTAAGTAAAAAAATATCATTTAATAAAGGTTTCTACTCGAATACAATGTTTATTTAATATATTCACAAATAATGCTGTAATTAAATATAGACCAACACGAGTAACTTGAGGGAAATGAGAATTTACAACAAGATGAAGAAGGGACGTGCGAGGAACCAACTTTGAATGAAGTCAAATAAATATTAAGAAACCTAAAAAATAACAAAATTGCAGGAGAAAGTGGTATCCTAGCTGAGATTTTTAAGCAATGTGGCGAAAGATTGAAGGAAATGGTATTTCACCTAACACTAATAATTTAGCAAAAGAAAGAAATGCCGCAACAATGAAATACCGCTCTAATTTATGAGCCTATCTATAAAAAAACAGACAAAACAAAGTGATTGGAGAATACCAGGGAGGTTTTAGATCAGGGAGAACAACTGCTGATTAAATAATATTGTTAAAATTAATACAAAATTAAAGCTATGATCCCCCCAATCGGATCTCCGTGGGGACAGTTATGAGTACCTATGAAAAAGAAAAAGCAGCAAAAACACAATATTTAAAAATTTGCACATGGAATGTGAAAACTATGGCAAGGAGTGGAAAAATAGACAATGCCATTCAGGAAATGGAAAGAATGACCAAAAGATCACAGAATATTCTACTCAGTGTCACTAGATGGAAAACTAGAGCATGGAGTTGGTGTGATAATAACGAGAAAAATTAGTAGATATATTTTAAATTTTGTCCCAGTGTCCAACAGAGTAATACTACTCCAAATAAGAGTCAATCCAGTGAATGTAAACATAATACAAATATACGCTCCCACTGCAGATAAAGACGAGGAAGTAGAGACTCTCTACCAAAGCATAGAGGATATATTAGAACGAATACCTAAACATGAAGTCAGCATCATAATGGGGGATTTCAATGCAAAACTTGGGGCCGAACAGAAAACGTCTCTAATCGGACCTTTTGGGTTAGGACAAAGAAACAAAAGAGGTGACAGACTAGAAATATTCGCAGAAGATAACAAGCTAGTGGTTCTGAACACATTTTATAAACTACCACCGAGGAGATTGTATACATGGAAGGTACCAGCAGATAAACCCCATAACGTAATTAGAAACCAGATAGATTATATATTGGTAAATAGAAGATTCAGAAACAGTTTTAAATCTGTCAAAACATATCCAGGAGCGGACATTGAATCTGACCACATACCTTTAGTGGGAGTCATGGATGTGAGACTGAAGACAATAAAGAAAAAGTCTAGACCTAACTACGACATGACAACCCTGCAACATCAGGAAGTTAAAAAGCAAGTGGAGGAATATATTAACAACCAAGTTAAACAACTAAAAGAAGAAAATAATATCCAACGAGAAATCAATTAATTCGAAGAAACAATTAAGAACACTAAACAAGATCTGCTAAAACCAAACAAAGAAACAAAGAAGAAATCTTGAATGACTCCAGAAATCCTTTACTTAATGGAACGCAGAAGGTTAATTAAAGGAAATAAAGATGAGTATAAAAAAATGCTGACTTACATCAGAAGAAAAATAAGAAAAGCTAAGGAAAAAGAAGCTGTAGAGAAATGCAAAGAAATAGAAAGACTACAAGAAAAGCATGACAATTTTAATGTACACAAAAAGGTAAAAGAAATAACGGGTACTTTTAAAAAGCGAACACAAATAAACTCATAGACACCAATGGAAAATTAATCATTGACACCCAAGAGATGAAAGACAAATGGAGAAAATATTTGGAGACACTTTTTCAAGATCAAAGAACGGATTATAGGCATCCACTTTCAGCGAGGCTGACGGCCAGGACATACTTAAATCCGAGGTAGAAGAAGCAATAAAACGGATGAAAAGCAGGAAAGCTGTAGGGCCTGATAATATCGAAGCTGAATTTTTAAAACTCTTGGAGGAAGAAGGAATAAATTGGATCACGGCTGTCTTCAAAAAATATACAATACAGGAATCATCCCTGATAACTGGCTAGAATCAGAATTCATTGCGATACCTAAAAATCAGGGGCTAAAAAGAAAACGGTATTTGATGGAAGAAGATTAGAAAAAGATTTACTAAGATTGAAAAATTCCTCCCCGTAGAGGAGAATAAAATATTCGGATAAATTACCGCGGTCAAGTCAACGACAATTATACAATGACTAATATATCAGAATATAAATATTAAATATATATATATATATATATATATATATATATAAAGTAATTAGGTATTATTGACTGATACAAGTTGTGTAATATAAAGTTTTATTTTGAGGTTGCAGTCATTAATAGGGCAGGATAAGTGAAACTCTTTGTTCTTTTATCAAGCTTTCGCAAAATTTATCTTATCACAATTTCCGATGAGAAAATTGTGATAAGTCATACATCGGACACACATCTAGAAATCTAATAGGCAGACTAACATCACATAAAAGTGACCTTAGGAATAAAAATACGTGTGCATTAATAGATCATGCAATTATTAAAAATCATTCATTTAATTTCAATGAAACTAATATATTAAAATACTGTCTTACAAATAAAATACTGTCTTACAAAAATCAATAACATAATTTTCTAATATTGGATTTTCTGACTATAAATACTATAATTCCAAAAAATTAAAAAAAAACTTAAATATTCATATTTGGCACAACTTTATACGTAACCATAATATCAATCGGGAGCTAGTTATCAACAACAACAAAAAAATAAACAGAAACGAGTATCTTACTGACATAATCAAATATCAATATAATAATCAATGTCATAATAAATTTATACAAAATAAAATAAAAGAAAAATATTGTACTTACATAAATATATAATTTGAATAAGTTAATGTTTAAAATATATAATTTTAATGTTTTGTAAATTTAAAAATTTAATGGATTAACCTCATGTTGTAAGGTTTTATACTAGTTTTATACAATGTCTTTTAATTCAAATTTCATTGTATTTGCTGATACCATATTTTAGCATATCCTGAAGAAGCAAATAAATTTATATTATATCAGATATATATATATATATATATATATATATATATATATATAATATATATACTGTTTTGCATGGGTTGGAGTCAATAAAAGGTTCTATTTGTTTTTACTCGAGCTTTCAATTGTGACTACAATTATTATCAAGAGCTTCAAAAAAATACAAAATATCTTACAAAGTTGAACTAGAAATAAAAAAATGTTTGTTAACTCACCAAATAAAATTAGTTTTTTATATAAAACTGCTGGTAACATATTATTACAAAAAAAATTATTAAAAAAATATCCTATTCTAATAAATGTTTCTCTGAAATAAATTTTGATAAAGTTTCTTAACAAAAACAATTGAATTTGTAAACAAAAATTGAATAGCTACAAATCAGCCTCAATGTTATAAATACCAATTTAAAAATTTGTATTTTTGACATATTGTCAAAAATAAAATTTTGTTTAAAAAATTCTTTTTTGTTTAGTAACAAAAAACAAGAAGATTTATTCACCATTGATAGCTGCCTGAAAAAATGTAACAAATACATGGAAAATTCAAAATGTGATATTTTACTGATTGCATATATAAACTACATAGAAATAATATAATTATAAATTTTGCTTAGATTTTGAATTTCTGACCTTTTGTTTAAAAAATTATCACTTTTGCTAATACAAACCATTTCCAAAAAAGTTCTTTTATATTTATTACTTTCACTACATAAAATTTTAATATTATCAAAATCCATAATATGGTCTTTGTCTATTAAATGCTCTGCCAAAACACAAGATGGTTTTTTAATGCTGCAATCACTTTTGTGAGAAATAATGCGATTTGAGAGATTTCTTCCAGTATCACCAACATACTCAGCTTCACAATGAGTACAACCAATGCTGTATACTACATTTGTTTTATCTAATTTGTCTATAGGATATTTAGTGTTGGAAAAATAAAGATGAAATGGTTTTGATGTTCTTTCTTGCTATTTTTACATTGTCGATAACCTTTAATGTTAACGTGCTCAAATATATTTATATTTTAACATGCATTTACGTTATCAAAAATGTTTATTTTAATGTCAAGTTTATTTATGTGTGAAATCTTTTAATTTCTGTAAGTATTGTTAATCTAAGTGTACGTCAGTTTTTTGAAATGTTTGTTTTTACAGTTACTCCTGATGAAGCTGTTAAATAAATGGCGAAATATTGAGTTTTAGAAAAAACAAAGATTTTTATTTAATATAGACCACATACCCGATATTTCCAACATACTGATAAATTGGTTTTTGGTCGAAATAATCACGTTAAATATATATATATATATATATATATATATTATATATATATATATATATATATATATATATATGTATATATATATATATATTT
The DNA here is from genome assembly GCA_918026665.1 of Diabrotica balteata. Lineage (NCBI taxonomy): Eukaryota > Metazoa > Arthropoda > Insecta > Coleoptera > Chrysomelidae > Diabrotica > Diabrotica balteata. The sequence continues at coordinate 44,234,970 of OU898280.1, forward strand.
ATATATATATATATATATATATATATATATAATTTAATATAAAATTAATAATTCTTTGGTTTAGGTTAAATTAGTAATATGACAGAACCTAAATAAAATATATTTCAATGTGATTTAAATACCAATAAATATAACACCATAACACTTTGAAGTTATAACATATCTCCACTCCACTTTACCTTTTTCGAAAACACCAACGATACGCCCATATTAAAATAATTATATATTAATGACAGTAAACCATAAAATATCAGATATCAATTTATACTTGTGTCAAGTCATTAATGTCAGTGTCCCGTTTTGTTTTGGTTTTTTTTTAACAAAAAAACAAAATTTGTTGCATTTACTAATATTTGTACTTTGTTAACGATTTCCGAAGTGGAAATTGAAACGTCAATGAGCTTGCTTGTGGCTTATTCCCATTTAAATAGTAAGTAAGTTTTGGTAAGTTTTTTTATATATTTTACAATAACTTTTTGTTCCTAATTTAATATTACTTATTGAACCTAAACCCAAGAAATACTCATTTTATGTTAAATATACTGTGTTTAAAGAAAATCCATAACTCTAAGTCTAATTAAGTATGAGAATTGGAGAAACGAACAATCCAATGAAAAGAAATAATAGTGATGGTGCTATTGAAATGTTGGGTTTTCTAATACTTTTTGACTTACTCTTAATTTAAAAATCCCAAACTGTAACTCTCCGACTCTCCGTAACTTTATCACAATCAAGACACTTTCCCTTGTACCAAAAATTATAAAATCAAATTTTTATTGGTTATCAAACTCAAGCGGAAATTTCCACCCTCTTTTACGATGTTACCTTCACAAAGATTTTATAAAAATACTGAAAAGCGAGAGCCAACAAAAACCACCCTATCGCTAAATTTATTCGCTTCAAGCTCAAAATCTCCACCGGAAACTTCTCGTTGTACCTACATTAAAACTTTTAACTAAGCCGATCTCCATTTAATATTACCTGCTCGATCAATTTTCCATTTGTGTCATTTAATTAAGTTCAAGACTCAATTTTAGAGACTAAACTTTTCGTTAAACTCATCAAGTAATTTTTGACGACGTCATTTTAAGCGACATAATCCTATCATGTAATTATTTTTGAGTTAGGTGTCCGCAATTCTGGTAGACTGTCTTTCTTGTTTTTTGAATAAACCAATAGAGTAATCGCTTTTTATTTGAGATATTAAATTCTCATGAACATATTATAGAGCTAACAATTGCCTAAGCTGTAACTATTCTACAAATTTTAAGCATTCCTAGTTATACATACATATATATTTAACTTAAATTAAAATACGTTTAGTTGTGACTATTTTATTTACTTTGTTTATCGAATTTATTAAAAAATATGGGACTATAAAGTCTGGGAACAAAATTAAAATTAGTAAGTATATTAATATTTACCATGACATTCTATTCGTTTTTTGGTATGTAGTTATATTTAGGTATCCAACAAAAAAAAATAACTGTTAAGTTTAAATACACGTTACTTGATCAATCATGATCCAATGAGTAAAAATTGTTAAATTTTTACATGAAAAGAACAATATTATTTTTTTTTTCGATGTATCAACTCCTATAATGCCGTCCTTAGGAAAAACACAGCATATGGAATATGCTAACACTGTTGGAACTCTTTTCACAAACCAAAACACAATTTTTCACAGAATTTACTTTTTAGAAACTCTGCTAATTAGCACAGTCGTGTTAGAAAAACTGTAGTATCGTCACCGGGTCTTCAAATCATAATACCTATTTCTTCTCCTGGTAGGAATCATATCGGGCGTAGGAAATTTCGACACTAAGCAGGTAGCGACTAAAATTTAATGGCAATTTTCGACACCATCCCCAATTCCCGTTTTTATCTTACAGGTATATTCGACACCAAATAAATATAGCTGCGACATAAATAAAATACCATAATTAATTAATTTATTTATTTTAATAAAAGTAATGTGCATTTTATTTCTTTATAACTATAATAATATCTAAACCTAACAGTTTTTGGAAGATAAATTACTAACCGCGTTATGGACTTCTGATATAGTTCTTGGTAACGGACCTGGTAACAGTTTACGACGACAGTTGTAAATGTTCTTTCTTATGCTAGCTATGTCAGGAACCGTCAGCAAATTGGCATCACACTCAGCAACAGCAGTTCTTGTAATTTTGGCAGGCTTTTCCGATATGTCCTCTTGGGCTTTTCTTTTACATGAATTGGTTACCATCTTTACTTCAAGCTTTTTTGGATCGGCTTCATGATTATGTACCAAATCACTTCTTGTGATGGTGAGGTCCTCACAGCCTATTGTAAACACTTTTGCGGAACACTTAGTGTTTCTTTGGATGCAGCGCCAAAATATCTCGCCGCTTTTTAACACTTTCTGTTTCGAGAACGAATGATGCTCCACCACTAATAAATCTCGACCACGGGAACTTTTTATCAAACTCATTTTTTAAATATCCGTATACGTGCACAAGTCAACGTCAAACAAGAAATAAATTACAACTGAAATAATTTAGTCACAAGTACACAAGTGCCACGCCCCCCGCCCATATTGGGAAAACCCGCTTGTCCTGCTTGGGTGCAAATGTCCATCGCCGCTAATTACCTACCTACCTGCTTTACGCCGCGGTGTCGAAATTTCCTATAATAAAATTTGACCCTTCGATTACCCCAGGTACAAAGACAATTTGTCTTGACAAAACCCACTGCTACCAAAACCCCATTAATCAAACATTTCTTGAAAATTTGTTCAATTTCTAAGCAAAAAAGATAAGAATCCAATTTCTAACAGAGCTCATTAAGTAGTTGTTACTCGACTTTATCTAGACACACCCGACATACCCACAAACATCTAATTGATTCTATTAATTCCCCTTTAACCGACAACTATAATGTTTCACTTAATGTTAGGCATATCATTAAAAATGAAACTGGAACAAAACCATGCAGTGGAGATATCCAGGAGTGGCTAGTATACCTGTTGAATACAAAGCACGTGGTGTTCGTGTATCAAGGTATAAAAAAGTGCTTATTAAAAGCTTAAAACTTTATTTTAAAGAAGATCTTTTCGGAATTTCAATCATTCCATTATCAGTTTAAAAGAGAAAGTAAAAAACCAATATTAAAAAACACGTAAGTTGAAATTTAAATGTATAAAAGAAAACGTTGGTTATTTACTACTTACATAAAACGTTGTTAAAACATTGTTTGGCCAGAGAAAAATACTAGAAGGACATCAGTAATAAAAAATCCTCGTGGAATTTACCAAGGTAAATGTATTAGACCATTAACTTCTGTAATTAATAAAAAACTACAACTATGGGCATTAACATGTCCCCCAGGAGCTGGTGAAATTTTGTTGACTTACATTACCTCTGAACTGTGTTGGAGTCTAGGGCTAACTGATAGAAAGATGGTATGAAAAATCAGTCAGTACCCGTCAATGTCAAGTGGAATGATGTGGTAGGAGCAAAAGTCATTGTGCTTCCGTTTATGGATAGGCCGTTTTTAGTGAAGACATTATGTTTAATGTGTAGTAGGATCAATAGCAATTTTTGGTATGTTAAAAGGGGAGAATGTCAAACAATGAGTGACTGTGATGTAAATTAAATTTGGTATACCAGGTTAAGACAACATTTAAATTAGGTAATTGAAAAATAATTATCAAAAGTGAAAAAGAGGGATGTTATTACCTAATATTATAATAAGTAATAGAATTTAATTTAATATGAGAGAATCAGAAAGTAGGAGATATGAACGTGAAGATGTAAACTGGGGATACTAAAAATGACTGTGATACAGAAAAGATAGATGTAAAGTGAGTATTTATAAGAAAACCTGTGTGATTAGTTAGGGTGGAAATTATTTGAGAGGATGGGAAATCGGATATTAGAATAAAAATGTTAGTGTATTAATGATGACAAGAATAGTGTTAAGTATGACAGGATATATCGGGCAATGATTAAGCTAAGGAAAAGAGAGAAAGCAATGTAGAAGTAAGTAAAACTGGATGTATAGTTAAAAGAAAGAAAGTTAGATCAGAAGAATAATTGTCGATGTACGGGGACGAAGTCTCTATTGAGGCTGGTGTGACGATTAACACAATTGGAAGCTATTTTTCTTCTCCTTTGCGATCTCCAAATCCTCAAAAAGTTCAAGGTTAAAATAATCTCTACCTGGGATGTTATGAAGAAGAAAAATATCATCTGGTGTCTTGATTCTGGGATTGTGATATTTAAGATGATGGGAAAAAGAAGAAGTATTCTCTAACTTAGAATGTTCATTGACCCTGGTTACCAGAGATCTACAAGTTCTACCAATATAAGTGGCATCACAGTCAGAACATTGAAGTTTATAAACTCCACTACGTTTGCTGAAGTCAATAGAGTCCTTACTATTGCATATTGATCTACTCAATTTATTGTTAACTTTAAAGGAAATCTTAACATTTTCAACAGAATTCAAGATAGTGTTTTTGATTGATTCAGAGAGTGTTGGACAGTGAAATGGTAATGAGAAGTAAGATGGCGAATCTGAAGTAATGTTAGGGTAAGCTGATTGTTAAAGCAATTTACGTTTCTTTTAAGGAATGAGTTTATGGATGATATAAGGGTTATAGCCATTATTGGAAGCAATCTGTTTGATTATATTGAGTTCTTGGTTGTAGTTAATGTTGGATAATGGGATGGTTTCTAAACGATGAATGAAACTATTCAATGCAGCTAACTTGTGTGAAATTGGATGGTTAGAATCGAAATGTATGACATGATCTGCTTGTGTGAGTTTTCTGTAGATGCTATAATCAAAGACATTGTTAATTCTATTGATAGAAAGGTCCAAGAAATTGATAGAGAAGTTGGACTCTAATTCCATAATGAATTTAATATTGGGGTGAATATTATTAATAGTACTGAGTAAGGAAGAAGCTGTATTTGAGTTACCTCTAATGAATAGTAAGCAATCATCAACGCAACGGAAGCAATGTAAAATTGCATTGTTAATCATGATTTGAGTGGATTCTAAATGATTCATGAAGAAATCAGTTAAAAAGGGGAAAGACAACTTCCCATGGCTAAGCCATCAGGTTGTTTATAAAAAGTATTATTAAAGAAAAATAATCTTGTGATTGACAAAAGGAAAGTATCTCTATTATTGAAGTGATGACTGAGGGATTAGTTGATATAGATGTGGGAAAGTTGTTAACTAACTGAATAGTTTCAAGTTTAAGTACAGAAGTAAAGAGATTGCTAACGTCAAATAAAAGATAGTCATATCTGGTTGAAAATTGATGTGATTGAGTATAGATATTAGTTGGGATGAACTTTTGATGGAAAAAGTAGAACAAAAGCCAGTAATGTCTTTGATTACTCTGAGTATGAATTTAGAAATTATGGAGACGGGGTGTTGATAAAACTAACTACTGGACAGATTGGAATGCCCTCTTTATGAATTTTTGGGAGACAATAAAGTCTAGAAATTAATGGGTTGCTAGATATTTTGTAATATGGCGCATGAAAATCAGTGAAGAAAGTAGAATATTTATTTAAAAAAGCTTTTTGTTTATTAATGAATCTGTTCAGTTGGTTATTATTCAATAAGGTGAAAACTTTGTTGATGTATTCAGTGTGATCCAGAATTACTAAAGAATTTCCTTTGTCTGCTTTTGATGTTATTAGATTATGGTTTTTTATTTTCTTTTTGATTGAATTTAGAATTTTTAAACTATTATGATGTGGATAATGAAATTGTGAATTGGAAGTTAAGTTGTTGTATGCAGAATGAAGTTTTTTGAAACAATTATTTCTAATGACATTTTTGTTGTAATGAGGTTGAAAGTTTTTCTATGATTAGGTCTTTTTCTATGGAGAGTTCTTGTAGGTCTATTTCAGAGAGGTCTGTGGGAATTAAAAATTGGAGGCAATGAGTCAAGAGTTCCAATTCGTCTTGGGAGAAATTGATATTGGATAAATTTTTGATTCTGGGGTGAAATTTAAAGTTAGAAAATTTAGATCTATTATTTGAAGAATTGGTGGACACTACTTGAGACTTCTGTTGAGTGAGATTGTGAAGTTTATTATTTAGTTTAAAACATTTTACTGACGCAAAATGGTTAACTTTGTCCTGTACATCATGCAAAAAAGAGGTAAAGTCTAGATTATCAAAATGTTGTGAAAGTATATTGCGCATTACCTTCATATTACAATTGATGTTATCTAACTTGGAGTAATGTTTAAATATTTCTTTCCTGAGAAGTTTGCAGTTGATTAACATAAGCACTAGGTACATTTTTTGATGTTTTAACTCTAGCGAAACCAGGAACTACTTTATTATGCATACATTGGTAGATAAACCATATGTTGGCTTAAATCTTGTAGTCAGACGAATGTATTTGTTAGCCCAAATGACCATATCGTCAATTTAAAATTAAAAATGAAACTGGAACATAACCATGAAGTAGAGATATCCAGGACTGGCTAGTATACCTGTTAAATACAAAGAACGTGGTGTTCGTGTGTATCAAGGTATAAAAAAAGTGCTTATTAAGAGCTTAAAACTTTATTTTAAAGGAGATCTTTTCGGAATTTAAATCAGTTATTATCAGTTTACTAAAAAGAAAGTAAAAAAACAATATTAAAAAACACGCAAGTTGAAATTTAAATGTATAAAAAGAATACGTTGGTTATTTACTAATTACATAAAAAGTTGCTAAAAAACATTGTGTGGCCACAGAAAAAACACTTGAAGGACATCAGTAATAAAATACTCAGTAAATTCAATAGACCATTAACTTTAGTAATTAATAAAAAAACTACAACTGGGGGCATTTAACATGTCCCCCAGGAGCTGGTGAAATTTTATTGACTTACCTTACCCCTAAACTGTATTGGAGTCTAGGCTAACTGATAGAAAGATGGTATGAAAAATCAGTCAGTACCCGTCAATGTCAAGTGGAATGATGTGGTAGGAGCAAAAATCATTGTGCTTCCGTTTATGGATAGGCCGTTTTTGGTGAAGAATTATGTTTAATGTGTAGTAGGATCAATAGCAATTTTTGGTATGTTAACAAGGGGGGAGAATGGCAAACAATGAGTGACTGTGATGTAAATTAAATTTGGTATACCAGGTTAAGACAAAATTTAAGTTAGGTAATTAAAAATTAAATAATTATCAAAAGTGAAAAAGGGGGATATTCTTACCTAATAATTTCATTATATGAAGTAAGTAGAGATAAAAGTTATCTTTGATCTCTTTTTACTTTTATCTGTACTTACTTCATATAATGAAATTATTAGATAATAACTTGATTGGTAGTAACAAGTGGTTTGAATTCATACCTTTTGTTAAATATATTAACTATATTTTTTTTGGCTTCTATTATTTTATATATATATTTTTTTATTTAATTAGATGGCTTTGGTAAAGACCAATTAGCCAGACGATTTTTTTTAACTATAATAATTAAAAAAAAACTTTAAAAGAATGCTCATCCTTCTTCACAATAACAATGCTTAAAGTATTAGTAGTGCTTAAAGTTAAGTGTGAGCAGTGTAATTTGTGTTTTTTTTTTCAATGTAGAATTTAGTTTTTTTTTATATATATATTTTTATTTTCAAATTTTTTTTGCTTTGTTTTTGTTTTTATTTTGTTTGTTTTTTTTATATGCACTATTTTTTTTTTAATTTTTTTCGTCGCCCACTTACAAAATCTAACTAGTTGCAGGATTGGTAACAAAGAGGTGGTGAGTAATTTACAATTTCATTTTTATTTTATATATCTACCTATTACTGATTACTGTTCCTTTGCTATTTTTCAAGTGTAGTTATGTTTTATATCTATATGCCAACCTACCCCAGGGTAAATTAACATAAGTTGTAGAGCTACTCTTATTATTTTATCTGAGTATGTTGGAATACATCTAGAGATCTAGAAAAAAAGGGAATATTGAAGTATGTTCACTGTATCTTACGGTAATGCGCACTTTTCAAAACAAGTAATACTAATCTTAAAAAAAAATTGTAATAGGCGAATCTATAACAACCAATCCCGGTCTTCTCTACACTACGTTTACTGAAGAGCATAAGGAATAAAAAAGTTCGAGTTGTTTATTACAACTTGGACACTGGTATGGTAGCTTCAACAATGCCTGTCTATTAGTTGCAAATTAGCATCCTTACTTGAATAGCTGTTAAATAAATACTATTTATTTTTTAAGTAATGGTTTGTATTCTTTTTAGGCGTACAGAGATGTGGTTAAAAATAAATACTCAAATGCAAAATTAAAAACAACAATCAAAATATCCATATGTTGTTCATTATAGCCGTACTAACGACTACTAGGGCAATGTGGTCCTGTTTGCTTACGACTTGTCTCAATATTTTTTTAATACTAACTATTTTTACCTACATTAAAATGTAACGATTAATAGATTACAACATTTTTTAACATAATGGTTACTTTATCAAGTGTTCAAAATGTGCTCCCTGTGAGTTGACAGTACTCTAATCGATAGTAGAATGTCTACCACATTTTTCCATGATTGTCTATAAATTGAGATTCATCAATATTTCGTTGCCTTAGTTCTGCAAGACTTGCTGGTTTAGTTTTGTAAACTAAATTTTTCAAGTATTGCCAATAAAAATAATTTTTAGGATTAAAATCAGGTGAACGTGGAGGCCATTCAATTCTACCTCGTCTACCAATCCATCGTCCGGGAAATACCTATTCTAAAAAACGCCGAACATTTACACCAAATTTGTAAAATTATGACAAGTATTTTACAATTTTCGAATTACGAATTTACTAAATAGATACCGATCCGTTAGACCGAAAGTGTTATGAATGACAACAAAACTAGATATAATGCAAAGTTTTGTTGAAGATCCACGTACATCCTCACTCAGGGTTGCACAAGTACATGATGTAGGTCGTTCTTCTTAAACGATACAAAATTAACTTATTGCAAGAATTAAGTGAAGATGACTTTGATCGTAGATTAGAGTTTACAGAGGTAATGATGAATAAAATGGAAAAGGATAAAAATTTCGTTACGAGAATATGTTTTCCCGATGAAGCAATCTTTACACTGAGTGAAAGCGTAAATCGACACAATTTAAGGTACTAAAGTGACGTAAATCCACACTGGATGCGTTAAAACCAAACTCCAAGACCACAAAAATTAAATGTATGGTCAGGTATAGTAGGTACTTAGGTAATTGGGCCATTTTTTATCGAAGGAAATTTAACTTCAGATAGTTACGAAATGTTACTTCGAAATAAAATTGTACCTACACTGATAAACTTGTTTGGTGCCAATTTTAATTAGATATAGGCAAGATGGAACTCCAGCTCATTTTGGGGTAAATGTTCGGGGTTATTTAGAAGAGATATTTCGAGGACGATGGATCAGTAGACGAGGTAGAATTGAATGGTCTCCAAGTTCACCTGATTTCAATCCTAAGGAATATTTTTATTGGGGATACTTGAAAAATTCAGTTTACAAAACTAAACCAGCAAGTCTTGCAGAACTACGGCAGCGAAAAATCTACAAATCTCGAATAAATTCTAGACAATCATAGAAAAATGTGGTAGACGCATCCTACCATCGATTAGGGTACTGTCAACTCACAAATGGAGCACATTTTAAACACTTGATCAAGTAACCATTGTGTTAAAAAAATGTTGTAATCTATCAATTGTTACGTTTTTATGTAGTTAAAAATAGTTAGTAATAAAAAATTTATTGAGACAATTATGCGTTGCCAGAGCTCTGTTTTATGTATTTAAGACCTTCCAGACTACATGAAATCATAAGTGTTACATATGGTTGAACTCGTATTGAAAAGGAGATTCCAATACCAAGTGAATATACAGGGTAATGAATTTGAAAAACCAAAGTTACTAATACTATAAGAGAAACGGCAAATCTGGCAACATTGCAAATATCAAATAGGAAATCTCCGTATCCCAAAATAGGTGTATCTCAAATTTTGTATAATTATGTCTGATAATTTACGAGATAATTGTCTGTTTCCAGACTTTTGGGCCACTCTATATCTTATTGAGTAGTCTAGTGACAGGCAGATTTTATTGATTATTAAATGTTATGTAAAAATATTAATTTAAACTTACCTCTTCCTCTCCGTTATTAGTGTTGACTGAATCCATACTTTGGCTAAGAGTGACACCCAGGGGTGCTTCCATAATATCTCTCTCGACGGCCGCTTGAGATTCAGGATCGTCGTGTCGGGCTTTTTTTAACTGAGGTGGTGGAGTGGCGGCAGGCGGGGGGGACGTGTTGTCACCCAGAGGATGCCTACCTCTCTTCGTGTTGGTAAAAGCAGACTCCACGGTTCAATGTGCGGGGTGCTCCTTGGGATGCGATAGGAAAATTCGATCTAAAAGAAAAATTGCATCCTTAATGTATATCATACAAGCGAATACTAAAAATGATTAGCCTGTTGGACTTACTCTAGTTACAAATTCATAGGAGGGAGGAAAGTTGAAAACTGGGCCAACAAGATTTTTATGGCTTTTAATAGTACTCCAAATGGTTACTAGTTTTATTATATTTTTCTATTTTTACATTTATTTCTATTATTTTGTTTAAAATCCTTTATAAAAGGTATATAAAAATGCCCAAACGGGCTATCACAAACACATTGCAAAACGTTTTCGGATTAAACAATCCATCATTAGTGCAAACGGATGTACATGCTATTAGCCACCAAAATATATGGGTAAAAACCCTTTAAATGTTTTAAATTTGAAGTTGTTTTACATTATTAGTATTTATAATTTGTGATGGTTAAGTTACCGTTGGATAGGTAACATGGCGGCGTATGACTCTACATGAGTAAAATGGTCCTGAGACGAAGTGTCTACGAGGACCTGTTGATAACAACTGCTCAACAAATGTAAAACAACTTCAAATTTAAAACATTTAAAGGGTTTTTACCCATATATTTTGGTGGCTACTAGCATGTACAACCGTTTGCACTGATGATGGATTGTTTAATCCGAAAACGTTTTGCAATATGTTTGTGATAGCCCGTTTGGGGCATTTTTATATACCTTTTATAAAGGATTTTAAACAAAATTTTTTTGTGATATATGGTATACAGCCAGCTACAGGAACTTAGTTTCCTCGTGGAATTTTATTTCTTTTATATTATCCTATTTCTGTATATACTAATTAATTAAAAACATAACATTATAACAATAATCAAATTCGTATATTAGTGAAGAATTTCATAGAATAACCGCCTACCACATAACTCGCCTTTACCATTACTGTTTTGTATAAAAAGGTATTTGATGAAGTACATTATGAGTTAAAGTTAAATAAAATATTTTAAGACATATCGGAGTTGATAACCGCACGTCATGATCATTGACAGATTATATTATTGTTAAACAACGACAATTCGTATTAATGGGAAGTCGACAGAAGAAAGTAAGATTCTAGAGGGAGTCTGGCAGAGTTATGTGCTGTCCCTACTGCTGTTTAATTTATATTTAGATAGTTAAATGCGGTTTGAACAACTTAGAATGTGGTGTAAAAATTAATGAGAAGCTTAGATACCATGAGTTATGCAGATCACACAGTTATATTGAGCGATGACTTAAATGTAATGCAATTTCTTTTAAAATTCATTATTAAGACGTTATTTTACGTTTAATAGCTAATAATAAAATTTGGCTCTACGGACACAATTTTTTTTTGACAATTTTAGTTGACACTGTTCAAGTTTTGTGATTACTTATTACTTCCATTATTAGAGCAATGTGTTTGTGTCAGTAAACCCATCAAAGACATAAAAACGCCCTCACCCGATGCAAATGTACCTAAAAAGCATAAAACTAAAAAATCCAAGAAAGTCCCACCCGATCAGTCTAAATGAACCGCCTCCCCTATTCTCACAATCAATAATTTTTATCACGAAAATCCAAACTTATTCTCCTTACCAGTTGAAGTTGAAAATTTTCTTGCCTTTGTGAAAAACTCATTCGGCAGTAACAAGCACAACACTCTACAAGAAGTACAGCTCTCTTTGTTAACCATTTTCCATCCACTCCTGAATGTAGGTCTCTCCCAATTGCTTCCATCTTTCTCTATCTTGCGCCAATCTAATCCACCGTTCGCCTGCCACTGCTTTTATGTAAGCTCCCTTCTTTTTTGAGGTCTTCTCATACTTCTTGTTGTCGTCCTTGGTCTCCATTCTAGAATTCTCCGTGTCCACCTGTTGTCATTATATCGGGCTACGTGACCTGCCAAGCGCCATTTCATTTTTGTAAATTTCTTCCACAATATCAATAATCTTTGTTCTACGTCGTATCTCGGTGTTTCTAATCTTGCCTCTTAGTGATATTCCAAGCATGATTCGTTCCAGTGCTCTTTGCGTTGTTTCTAGTTTTTTAGCAGATTTTTTGATAAGGGCTACGGTTTCCAAGCCGTAGGTACAAACTGGTAGTATACATGTGTTTATACACCTTTTTTTAAGTTTATAGGAATGAAGGTGTTTTTCAAGATATGTGCTAGTTTGCCGAAAGCGCCCCATGCCAGTTGTGTTCTTCTTTTAATTTCAGCATCTTGATTTGGTTTTCCTAGTTTGATAACATGACCTAAATATACATAATGTTTAACATTTTCTATGCCGACTCTTTTCAACGTTCTCAGTATTAAACATATTTTACTTTCACGTTAGTGCCGTGGAACTGCGATGGGATCTACCCTCGCTTGGAATACTTACAATAATTAATCAATAGTACCAAAGCAGATATCATCTGCCTTCAAAAAACCAATTTCAAGGAAACACATAGACGTGAACTTAAAAATTTTAAAGGTTACTATATCCTTCGAAATACGTTTATAAGAGCAAGTGGAGGAACTATCTATCTTCATGTCTAATGATTTATTTTCTATACAATATATCCTAACTACCAATTAGAAGGCCGTAGCAATAACTATCTGGTGTCCCGACCAAATAAAAATATGCAGTACATATATTCCACCTAACTACAGCTTAACAGAAACCGAGTTAGATGACTTAATTCGCCACCTTCCCAGTCCTTTTATACTAGTTGGAGACTTTAACACCCACAGTTTTATGAAGGGATCAAAGAAAACATTTGGTAGAGGAAAAACCGTAGAGACCGTATTGAGTTGCAATAATATTTGTCTGATGGATAGTGAAGCACCTTACCTTATATGTTAGCAACCACTTCCCAAAAGTCATAACACATAGCAATACAAATATTTGCACCCGTACTAAATGGAATATCGCTAAAGCGGACTGGAATAATTTTTAAATTAGTGCCGAAGATCATATTTTATTACTTCAACAGGCTGAAGATATTTATATCTTCAGATCAAGGAAATAACTCTCTTTAATTACTGCATTGATATGTCTGCAGAAAATCATGTAAAAAATAATAATATACCTCTCTAATAAAGCAGTACCATGGTGGAATTCGGAATGTGAACTAACTGTACGACAATGTAAAATGGCCCTTAACAGATATCGAAAAAGAAGAACTCAAAAAAACATGATATGTTTAAAAAAACTCAAAGCCAAAGCGAAATATATCCTTAAAAAAAGCAAAAAAGATTCCTGGTAGAATTTTGTTTCTACAATAATTATTAGTGATATTCCACCATCTCAAGTTTTTACAAAAATAAGACAAATAAATAGTTATAAAACTCTTCCAAAAATTCCAGCAATATCACTGAATGGAAAAGTCATAACAGATAACCAAACAATTACTCAAATCATGGCTGAAAGTTTTGCATGGAAATTAAGGTTTGAAGTCGAACAGACTGAAAGTCGAGATCACAGAATATACAAATTCCTTTAGCTACATAAATTAGTAGACACGATATTGACGCTATTAACCTTCCTTTTAGACAAGAAGAATTAGCACTTGCATTATACTCTTTTACAAACTCCGCTGCTGGACCAGACAATATCCCAATTATATTCATCGAAAATTTATCTTGTTCCAGCCTCGCAACACTGCTGAATCTGTATAACAAGATACGGCATACTCAGCAATTACCCAAACTGTGCAGTAAATCTATTATCATACGAATAAAAAAATCTGATCTACCCTCAAACCTAACCAAATCATACAGACCTATCTCTCTAACCTGTTCATTATGTAAACTGTTAGAGAAAATAATTAATTTAAGATTAACATGGCTTCTCGAAAAATATGCAATAATTGACGCAGTTCAATCCGGTTTCAGACGTCACCTCAACCCTTGACAATTTAGTGCTATTATAAAGACAAATAGCTTCCGATATTTCAAACAAACAAGATCTGATCGCTACTGTCTTTGATATAAGAGGAGTATTCGATACTATCTCGCACCAAGCCATTCTTAAAAAGCTTCGTCAATACAAGATAACAGGAAATATTTATTCCTTCATAAAAAACTTTTTACAACAAAGAACGTTCAAAGTGAAAACAAATGAAGAAATTTTGGCGACATTCGGGCAAAATGATGGAGCCCCACAAGGTTCAGTACTCAGTTCAACACTGTTTATTCGTGCAATAAATGATATTTGTTCCAGTATTTGTCCACTAGTCAAGCACTTAATATAGGCAGATGATCTTATTTTATATTATCAGGGAAAAAATACAATTGCCACATGCAACGTGCTCCAAACCGCTGTAAATCAACTTAAAAAATGGTCCAAAAAAAACGGATTTAGGTTTAAAAAAAACGGTTTAGCAGAAGACTCTGCAGCCAAAGTTTAATTATCACCCTTAATGGAACTCCTTTGCAACTAGTTACTCATTACAAAATACTTGGTTTAACGTTTGACAGTAGGATTGGAAGTAGCTTGAAGTAACTTGGAAACAGCATATTAGTGTATTAAAGGGCAATGCAATAAAGAAACTCAATATCATCAAGGCACTGTCAAAGTACACATGAAGTGCAGACGAAACCATGTTACTTAATATATATAGAGCTTTATTCCGCTCAAAACTGGACTACGGCAGTTTCATAAACATGTCTGCATCAAAATATGACTTAAAGCTACTGAACTTTGTGCATAACACTTCTATTCATCTTTGCTTAGGCGCTTTCAAATCTAGTCCCATAGATAATCTTTCCTGCGAGGCTAATAAACCACCTCTCTGGATTTGACGAGAGTATCTTTTTCAATGTTACTTTGCTTCCGTATCCGCAAACCCATCCAATCCAGTCTACCATTGAATTACTTCAACATCGCCTCTGGAGACCCCGCAAAGGATCCAATCAATAATAGACATTCAGAAATTAACTCTAAGAAAAACCATCGACCTTACTAAAACACATCCCTTCCCAATCCCGGATACTCCGCCTTGGAATAGACCAATCCCACATTTAATAATTTCTCTATTAGAACATAGTAAACATGAAACCTCAAACCTTCTTATAAGGCAACACTTCAAAGAAATCATAAGCAAGAACCAGTTGCAAAAATGTCTGTATACAGATGCCTCTAAAAGCGAAGCAAGCGTTGGATGTGCCGTTACCACATATGATAAAATAACAAAATAATCTTTTTTTACCGGATTTATGCCGCGTATATACTGAAGAACTTAATGCGATACTAGAAGCTTTTAAAAAGCTAGAAACAGATGGCAAAAACCAAGCAATATGCACAGACTCCCTGTCGTCACTACAATCGATAAAAAGTCTATACTCTCAGCATCCCTTAGTTCAAGAAATCCATAGGACTTCCAATGCAGTCGCTTTTCAAGGTGTAAATGTGACGATTATCTAAAAAGACGTTTTAAACTCACCCTATCAAGTCTTTAACGTAATTAGTTTTTTGAAAGATATTTAGTTGTTCAACAGAATATGACCCTTATTTTCCATGTACACTTCATCTAATTTACATACCGAAGCACGTCATCGGCGTCATAGCCCGTGACGTCACATGATACCAACACGAAATATTTAGGCGGTATGTGTGTTCTTTTTTAAAATCACTTTGCCGAGTACACTGGCATTACAGCCACTAGACATATTTTATTATATACGGGTAGATATAATCTTTAAAAAAGTCTATTATTGTTAATTTAAAGAAATACGCAACAATATGTTTCATTTAATTTGTATAAATGCATTATAAAGCGTTTTTATGAAGAACATTTGTTCGGAACACACTGTAACTGTAATCGAACGAAGCTAAAATTTTGGCATAAATTGGTAACACTTATTTGACAGTTGCGGTGTTGACACTTTTGTACTTTATTATTTTGAATTTTAAAGTGAATACCTTTTGTTTTATATTTTTACCAATTTAATAATATCTGTTCTTTTAAGAACAAAATCAGTGTGTTTTTTTTTTCAAAAATGTCACGTAAGAATTTACATAGTCGCTGTAAAGAGATGGTAATACATTTGCAATAATTTGTTTTTGTGATCTATTCGATTTAAAATGGAGTCAGGATTTTTTTATTACTTTGACAACTATATCAACTTCGATCTCTGACGTAGATAATGATAAATATTGATGGAACAAAATTCTTATAAGTTGCAGACCGTGGGAATATAAACGAAGCAGAGGAAGGCCCCAAATGAGATGGGCAGATGATATCAAGAAGCACGTGGGCTATAGGTGGATGACTGTAAGATGTACCGAAGAAGGCTAATTAGATAGATAGATACTTTACCTTTAACTTATAACAGTGATAAAACTATTGTATTATTTAGTCGTAGGTTCTAAGCTTATAGATTAACTGTAGCAGTTAGTTACATATGCTTATTGTAATTATTGTACACAATATTGTTTGTGCCAATGGCCATTGCAGCCGAGACACATTAATTTAAATAAAAAAAATGTTTTAAATCAGTTGCTATATATGTGTTGGGCATTACGTGATCAGTGTTGGCGTACTCAACCAATTTTGAAGATTTAAAATACAAACGGAGTTCACGGGATACCTCATTTGACAGGTCTTCTAATCGTTTTTGCAACGATGCAAGTATTTGGATAATATTTATTTCTCGTCTGTTTCTGGAATAATGATCTGATTTCATATTTTTGCACCATACTGTATATATATTTATATGTATATTTAATTTAAAATAAATTAATATTTATAATACTGTCGTCATTTCATTATAATACAAAATCCAACAATATATTATTATGATTTATTTTTACGTAGTATTTACGTATCAAGCCACAATATTATTCTCATCATGCTAGGTTTTACTACGCCAATATAAAATACTAGAAGATAATATATTTAGTAGTCATCCACCCGTTTTCGCGTTCTAGATAATGCCTCAATATTATTCCAACCCATTCTATGAGAGGTTAAGTATTAAAAAAGGTAAAGCAACAAAGTAGATAGATTAAAACAAATGCAAATTTTCGTTTTCACAGTAAATATAGTATCATGAACATGAGCACCTGATGGTTTTACGTTTCTTATCAGTTTAACCAGTTATCAGAAAGTATTATAATTAACAGACAGTGACGTAAGCAATGAAAATAATGGTTTCCATTGTTTTTACTTTATTAGGGTAAGAATAATTTATATTTGTGAATACAAATTCTGAATGTTGTTGAAAAAAGTTGAAGATAGGAATTTTGGTATTTATAGTAATCTTTAAACAATTGTAATCGTACACTCTATTCGGTGGTTATAGGTTGTGAAAAGAAATTGTTCTCTTGCGATGTTTTATTTTCAACTGCGGCGGACATTATTAATGGCAATTCGGAAGACGAAATAGATATTACCTTTTGTCACACCTATTACTTACTTCTTATTTACGTGCCATCTCCACGACGGGGATTGGCAATCATCATGGCTCTTCTGATCCCAGATGCTGCCGCTCTAAATAGTTCGATGGATGTGCATCCGTACCATTCTCTCAAGTTACGCAACGATGAGATTCTTCTCCTTCCTACACTTCTCTTGCCCTGGATTTTCCCTTGTATAATTAATTAAAGTATGTTGTATCTTTCAGTATGCATAACATGCCCCAGGTATTGCAGCTTTTGTGTCTTGATGGTTTGCAATATTTCCATTCTTTTGTTGACTCTTCTCACGACTTCGTTGTTTGTTACATGCTCGGTCCACGATATCTTCAGCATTCTTCTATACAGTCACAGTTCAAATGCTTCCAAAATTTTAGTAGTCGACGCGAAGTGTCCATGCTTCTATCCCGTAAGGTAGAGTCGAAAAAATATAACTCCTTGCCAGCTTAACTCTCAACTCTAATTTCAGTTCCTTGTACAAAGTATTTTTCTTATTTTATCGAAGTTTGTTCGTGTTTCTCTTATTCGAGCTTTGATTTCTTTGAAATAATCGTTTGTGTGACTAATGTTACGTCTTACCATTAATTGTCAGGATTTCATGATTATTTTGGGTTTTTGATATCCTCATAAATTTAGTTTGGTTTATTGATAATCCATATTCTTCTCCATATTCCACTATCTTGTTCATTAGCTTTTGGAGGTCTTGAAGGTTGTCTTCTATTATCATCCACATATCTAATGTTTTTAATTGGTGTTCCATTGACCTTTATCCCTGCTGTTTCTCCCTCAAGAGCTCCTTTTATAATTTCTTTAGAGTAGGCATTGAATAGTAGTAGTGGTGGCAATAAACACCCCTATCGCACCTTAATTTATAACTCTTCTAATGTGTGTTCATTAATGCGTATGTGTTCCTGCTGTGTATAATATTGATTATTTATAATTCGAAGATCATTGTATTGTAATTGTTTTGCTTTGAGGACGACCATCAGATCTTTGTGATGGACTTTATCGAAAGCCTTGTTGTAATCCATATCTTGATTTACATTTAAGTATCTCTGGATTAGTACGTTAACTGCAAAGAGAGCTTAACAGGTACCTACGCCTCCAGGAAATCCAAATAAGGTTTCTTCAATATCCATATCAAATATTTGGTAAATGAGTTTATGGATGATCTTTAAAAATATTGTGTGTGAGACATCAGGCTGGTCGGACAACAGCTGGTAACTCCGAGTTACCAGCTGTTCTCCGTGTGAAGAGGTTTACTCTCCGGCTCTGGTACTCACTTCAGACATGTATGTTACCTGAAGTCAAATTTAATTTAATACTGAACATCACAGTTCTTTTACAACATGATGTATAATCTTTTACAACTATATGTAATTTAAAGGGTTTTTACCCAGGTATTTTGGTGGCTCGGGCATTTTAACCTAGTAAGTATAAACCATTTTTGCTTTTTAATCATAGTCAAAATTTCATAACCACGTTTGTTTTAACTAAATGGTTTAGACTTATTTTAGGCAATTTTAAAATTTAAACCTGATGATGGACTGTTTAGTCCGAAAACGTTTGTTTTTTTTATGTAGCCCTTTTAAGGGTTTTTTAAATAAATATACCCATTTACGAAGACTAACCTCTTTTTTGTGATACGTGGTATACAGCCAGCTACAGGAATTGTTTTCCTTGTGGATTTAGTAAATTCTGTTTAAAAACAAAACAATAGACAAACTGATATGTACGGTTAATTTTAAGATCAACTTATGTGTGTCAACTATATTTATTTTATTACCAAGGTCATTAAAAGTGGCCAATATTCTGAATAGGATTATAAAAATCAGACAATCAGGTTAACAACTAAGACGATTAGTAATATATTGAATCCGTTAGAATGCTTTTCAAAAACTATAAAGTGTAAACTATAATAATAAAACTGAAATTTATACTCATAACAAAGGAAAGTGACGGCTTAACAATATGTTGTCGCAAATGATAGAGGCTTTTATTCTCGGTATCCTACATAATGAAAACTAAAAAGCGTATCGTTTACTGTCAGGAAATAGACATAAAAATAGTATACTCGTATCTTTATAAAAAATTGTAGGTGCAACTTAAAACAATAAACAATGATATTGTTACAAAATCGACTACCTACTTCGTTTTAAAAGTATTATCGTAGAAAAAATTAAATTGATAATCAGTAAGAACAGCTTCCGTTTTAACGGCATTCAACGATTATAAAATAATAGTTAATTAGATAGAAACTTCACCATTAAGAAATTCAGAGATGGTTGTTTTGCTAGCAATTAAGTGAAGGAAATATTATCTAGGAAGAGATTTGTCAGGAATGTTTTAATAACTACTACAGTTCTTATAAGTGGTTGAACATAATATAGCAATAATTTTTATTACCCAACCAAGAACGTATATATCTATATCTACTGAGAATTATTACTATTTGTATGGGAATTGTTTTATATTCTTAACTAATAAATGAACCGTGCTATATGAAAAGGTAATTGAACAAAAAAGCTATATTTTTACAGATATACAGATGCGATACAAGATACAAGAGATGACATAAAAAAACACATTATGGTTATAAAATTAGTTATCGACATTCAGAAAGTACAGTATAGGTGTACAATCTGAAACCCTTATAATAAATATTAAAAAAAACCTAAGCCATACCTTCTATGTGGTTAGCGTAACACAACATGACGTCATCCTATTGTGTTTAACAAGAACTTATATATTTTTCGATCTTTAAGTAGACCACTTTGGGGATTGTAAATTTTAGGTTACACACAGTATTTATGTGTATAGTATTTATTTAGCTACATAACAAATACAAAATTGTTTCTAGCAAGCCAAAAAATATATACTTTGATGGTACACAAGGCAAATATCGAACACAGTAGTTAATCAAATCTTGTCCCAGTACTTTCGATCACAAGATCATCCTCAGGGGCATTTCGTCAGTTGTGGCCTATCCAGCAGTAACAGAATGTCATAAATGTAAATTGGGACATAACAAATACACTAAACAAACACAAACAATCACTTTAAAATTGAAAAATTGGAGAAGCTACATTTTATATAGAAACCGGAGACAGAATTCTGTCTCCGGCTGCTATGTCTCAGTACTGCTATGCCTTTTCTTTCTTGTGTATTTCGTTACTTAATGGCTGCATCTAATTTTCCGTTCTAAGTGATCTTTACTCCTTGGTATTTGTAGTCGTCACATAGTTTGATCTCTTGATTTTCCTCCGCGAGAAGGTTATGTTGGTCTCCTCCGATACTCATGTACTCAGTTTTTTCCTTATTCACTTCCAAACCCCACTCTTTATACTGTTCTAATAGTTTTTGCATCATGTAACTAAGGTCTTCAGAGTCCTGTACGATGATGACCTGGCCATCCTCAAAGCACAGGGTGTACAAAGTTAAGTCCATTAGTGATATGCCCATATTCGTACATTTTTTCTTCCATTTTTTGAGTACCTACTGCTTCGAGGTATATTTTGAATAGTGTTGGGGATATACAGCATCCTTGTCTTATTCCTTTAGTCACTTTGAATCCCGGTATTATCAGATTTCCTTTTTTAATTCTTGTTGTTTGTTGGTAGTACAACGTTTTTACCGCTTCAATCAATTCTATATTTATATTTGTTTTCCCCAGTGCTTTCCATAATTTATCAAGCGGGACACTATCATATTGAAGAGGAAACAGGCTTTAAAGCCTACATAAAAGAAGAAAGAATAAGAAAACATTTTTTGTAGATAGATAGTACTTTTGAGTATTTTAGTACTTCTGAAAATACTACAATTGATAGAATTAAATTAATAAGATAGGTGAAAGGTATCAAAACTATTTAGTGAGTTTCATTTAAAATTTTGCTATTAATTTCGTGAACGTTCCCACAATTAGAATTTCTAAGAGACTTTAATATTTGAGATACCTTTTCTTTCACAACGGGACGAAAAAAAAAGGAATTGCTCGGAGAAGGATAATTTCTATAATTGAAGAGGACATCGACATTAATAGTGGGACGAGATGTAATTATATTCTCTGCAATTGTAGTAAAAAATTGTGTTGTTTATTTTGAAATTTAATATTTTTCAGCAGTCTGTAGGTTTATTATTGGAATTAGTAATAAAATCACAGTATGCTGACATTTTAGCATTTTATAATTGCCGCTTATATTAATTTATTTTTGTTTATATACTTTAAACAAATCGGGATCATTAGTGGCATCTGAAATGTGTTTAATAAGAAAAAGATTAGATCTGTAAGTCCTTTCAACAGTTTTTTAACAGACCTTTTGTAGATATGTTATATCTATATTTATTTCAACAGATCTAGAATTCTAAAAAAACCTATTCAGTTTGACGTTAATAAACGTCAAATATAGTAAAATCTAAAATAGCTTATAGTGTAATGATTAAACAAAAAACTACTTTTGTAGAAGAAAAAAAATTCTACGATAGTCATTTCTTGGTCTTACGAATCAAAATCTTTTTTTTTTATTTGAAAATAATGAACAAGAATTTCCTTTTCATCTAAAAAAGTAACAAAAATTCTGATTCAACCCATCCAGGCGCAGAGCGCCTAGGTGCAGCACGACCTATAAGTCGTATTTTCTAACATTCTCCAATGAAACAATAGCTCACATGAGTCCATATGAAAGAAAGGGAAAGCAAACTCTCCTATTACACAATCTTTAATACAGAAACCTTTTTTCCCCTTTACATTTTGTAGCATTTTAAATCACCTTGTATATGTTAAAACACCGAAAAATTAGTTTCAATCCTTTTGCATCGCTGAAGTTGATAAAAATCACATTTTAAAATTTGTTTATATATCAAAGATGCGTATTTCCTCGGTATTCTTTAATCGAGAGCCGCTTTAGGATATTTTTTGCGTCAAATAAACAGAATATGTTCGTTTATGCTTCGTTTATACAGAGTTAGGCGAATGATTTTTAAAGAGAATGACATCACTCTCAGTGAGGCCGCTGTAAGAGGCAGTTGATTTCGGTGTTGGTCCGAATTTTCTTCTAATTCGTAATGGTTTTCCTTATTGTTTTTTGTTTATGTTACCGGAAATAGTGAAGTGTGGTAATATAGTAACAGAGTTCAGTTTTATGGGAAGTAAAGTCCAGGTTTGGAACGGATTTTATAGAGAGCAGACGCGGAGTAGTAGTTTGAAGGAACCGGCAAATTTGTTGTGAAAAAGTGAATTATACTCGTATGTAATGTGACAGTTTTCACAAGAGTAGTCACTATTTTGTTTCGATCCGTCTCCCATCTGAGGGATTTTAAAAAGCATTTTCGATGAGTTTTTAAAAAGCCAAGTTTCAAATTTAGCGTTTTGTACCCAGCTTTCATCCTCATTTTGTTTGTCCTAAGTCATTCTAGGCTATTTTGCAATGTGGGATGCAGTTTATTGTGTTGCAATGATTTGAGTGCAGTTCCAACCCCGGAAATTTTAAAGAAAAAAAAAATAGATTTAGTGAAATTCGGGAAGAAAGATCCTTTCTTTCACCCAGCAGAAGGATTCTTCTAAGCAGCGTCCTGATTTTAAATAGCTTGGGAATCATGTTAGTATCCTTTTAATGCACTTTTGTAGTTACCTTATTCCAGTCCCCTTATTTTATTCACTGACCTACGACCCAGCTCTCCAAATAAAGAGTAGCTTTTTTTTGTTTGCGCTATCTTGAGCCCAGTAATTTCTGTCCTTAATTTTTAACCCCCTATAAGTGATCCCAATATAGTAGGCAATACCGTTATAGTTTAGTCCTACTCAACCGTAAGCGGCTAACCTACATATACCTAATTATCACAATATATATATATATAATATATATATATATATATATATATATATATAATATATATATATATAATGGCTATACACCCCAGTGTGGGTTAAACCGCAAATGCTTTCTAGATCCTATTTCTTAAGTGGATCAGTCTTTTTTGTTTAGCTTATCTTCTTGACAATATCTTTCCATTTTTTCCTGTCTCTAGTTCTTCCTCTCCATTCTCTGACTCCTGCCCTTTGTAGGTCTTCTTTAACTTCTTGCAGCCACTTCTCGGTCTTTCCTTTTTCTTTTTTCCTCCTGGATTCCATTCTATCATTGCGTATGTCACTGCCTCATCGCCTGCTCGCCAAATGTGACCTAACCATCTAACTCTGCATTGCTTTATTTTAGTTACGATGTCTTCCTTAAGTTCTTTCTTAATTTCTGCATTTGTTCTGCTTTTATATTCATTTTGCTCTGTTCTGATTGGTCCTAGTATGGTTTTTCTAATCTTTCTCTCTGCTATTCTCAAGTCTTCTTCATCTTTTTTAACCATCGTCATTGTTTTTCCTGCATATGAAATATTGTTCTAATTATGGTGTTATAAATGCTCATCTTACTTTTTTTAGTTAGTGTTTTGCTTTTAAGTAATTTTTTGTTTGCAAAATAAGCTTTATTCGCCGCTAATATTGTTTTCTTTTATTTCGGATTTCCTTTCTCCGGATTTACTTATTGTAACTCCTAGGTATTTGAAGTATTCTACTTCTTCAAACTCAGAACTTCCTATTTTAATTTTTTCTTTCATTGGTTTTTTTCCTAATCTTAATATTTTTGTCTTTTCTTGATTTATTTTTAGCTCCATTACCTCCCCTTTCTCTCTTATTTCTTCAAGCATTTTTTTCATTATTTTTCTGTTCTTTGCAATATCGTCTGCATATGCAATTATTTGACCACCTCTTGTTCTGAGATTTCCTTTGTTTAAATTTCGTATATATTGTTTATATTCGCATATTCTAATGCTAGATTAAATAGCGTTGTTGATAAAGCATCTCCTTGTTTTATCCCTTTATTTATACTGAATTCCTCTGTCTCTCCTCTTTGTGTCTTTATGCTTATTTTTGTAGTTCTCATTGTCATTTCTATTAATTTTCTGAGTTTTTGTGGAATTTTTAATTTTTTAAGTGCTATCATTAATACGTTCCTTTTAATTGAATCAAATGCCTGTTTGAAGTCTATGAATAACATTTCCAATTCTAATTTATACTCGTTTGTTTTTTCCATTATTTGTTTTATTGTGTGTATTGCATCTATTGTAGATCTTCCTTCTGTGAATCCACATTGGTACTGTCCTACTGTCTTCTTTGTGATCTTTGATAACCTCTTTTTATTATTGATGTCAATATTTTATATGTTGTATTCAGTAATGTTATTCCTCTATAATTTTCACAGATTTGTTGGTCTCCCTTTTTATGTACTGTTATGATCTGCCCTACCTCCCAGTCCCCTGGCATTTTCTCTTCTTTCCATATATTTTTCAATAGTGCCAGTATTTTTCCTCTTAGTTCCCTTCCCCCGTATTTTATTAGTTCCATATTAATTCCATCTTTACCAGGGGCTTTTCCATTTTTGCTTGTCTGTATTACTTCATCCAATTCCTCCAATGTTGGTTCTTTTGAAATTTCGATGTCTACTTCATCTACTTCATCTGATTTTTCTTCGTGTACCGTTTTCTCTTCGTTATGCATTTCTTCTTCTGTTGTTTTCTCCGTCAAGAGCTCTCTGTAGTAATCTCTCCATTCTCCATTTACTTGCTTGTATTCTTGGTCCTCTATTATCACTATTCCCTCTCTATTTTTTATTCCGTTTGTTTTGCCCTTGTATTTTTTGTTTTGTTCTTTAATCTTTTTGTAAAAACTTTTTGTATTTCTGTTTGTTCTTTCCTGGCTTGCACTTTTTTTCCTGTTATTTCTCTACATTCTTGGTTATACTATCCGTTTTTTGTTTTAGCCTGACTTTTACCTATCTGCATATTTGCACCTTCTTCTATTGATTTTTTTATTGTCTCCCATTCTGTGCTTATGTCTTCTGCTTTATATTTCTCTTTTATTTGAACTGTTACTACCTCTTCATATTTTTTTCTTACTTCTTCATTACTCAATTTATTGACATTCCATTTTTTATGTTGGTTTTTTTGTTTTGTTTCAATTTTAACTTTTTTTCTTATAGCGTCTGTGACCATGTAGTGGTCTGAATCTGCACACGCACCTCTGAAAGTTCTTAAATCTTTTATTGACGATTGTTTTCGTTTATTAATCATTATGTGATCAATTTGACTATATGTTTTCTGATCTGGTGACCTCCATGTTACCTTATGTATTTTAGGGTGTTCAAATTTTGTTGAGCTTATTAACAAATTTGTTCTTGTTGCTAGGTTACATAGTCTTTGTCCATTGTCGTTCGTGCTTTCGTGTATTGTATGCTTTCCTGCAATTTATTGTAAAAAGTCCTCTTTTCCAATCTGGGCGTTGAGGTCTCCTAGTACAAATATGACATCTTCTTTGGGTATTTTTTTTTATCTCCTCTTCAACTTTATCATAAAAGATTTCTTTTTCGTCTGCATTGCTTGTTTCTGTGGGAGCGTATAAATTCAAGACTGATAAATTAAATGGTTTGCAGTTGACTCTAATATAGGCCATCCTTTCGCATATTGGCTTGAAATTTATAATTTTCTCTCTTAGGTGCCTTAGTATCATGAATCCCACGCCTTTTTGCCCTTGCTTCTTTCCTCCTGAATATAACATTGTAAAGTCTTGTTTATCAATATGTCCCTGTCCCTCCCAGCGTAATTCTTGTAGTGCTGCAATATCTATTTTATACTTTTTGAGTTCTTTTCCTATTTCTAGCATTTTTCCTGGAGCTAGCATAGTTCTTATGTTCCATGTGCTTATTTTCAACTCTTTATTTTTTTTGTTCTGTTGTCTTCGTCCTTTATTTTTGTTTTCTTGAACATAATTTCTTTATCACAATATAGAAAATAAAAATTAATTAACAATAAGTCCCAGAACTTCTATAATTTTTATTTTAAACAGTATTCGTTTAATAAAATACACAAAAATGTTAGACGATAAGATAATAATTACTGGTTTCTAACACGTTTTAGATAAAATAAACAATAGCTGTACCAATTAATGGCTCTACAATATATTTTTAAAATAGGTCAGTTGAATGCTATATCTATTATTACGTCAAACAAATGCAGTTTAATGCAATACTTAAACAACAAAACAATCGATATTCTGCTTATTAGGGAAACATGGTTTAAAAAGGACTCTCAACATTCTTTTAATGGTAATAATCTCCTTAGAAGAGATAGAGTTGATGGCTATGGAGGCGTAGCCATATTTATTTGCAATACAAATTTCTATAGTCAACTAAAACTAAATTATAATTTTAAAACCAAAATAGAAGTATGTCGCATCAAAACTAAATTTGAAACAATTAAACTAAGTTTTCTATCTATATACCTCTTCTTCTTCTTCTTTTTAGATAAACATGACTCTGTCTGTTTTTCAATGTGCCTCCAGTAAGTTGTCATTCCATCGTTTTCGTGGTCTTCCTACTGATCATTTTCCTATTGGGGAACCGTCTCTTGCCGTCTTCACTACTCTATTTGTTGTCATTCGGCTTATATGATTGTTCCATTCTAATCTTCGATTTCTTACCCAGTCTTTAATGTTCTCCACCCTGCATATATGTCGTATATCTGTACTTCTAGCTCTGTCCCATAGTGTCTTTCCATCAATTTTTGTTTTGTTTTTTTCATTTTTTCATTGTTTTCAAGTGTTTTCATCTCTGCTGTTTCTAACATAATTTTTGTCTTCTCTGTTTCAGGTCTTGTTTCTGCCGCGTATGTCATTGTTGGTCTGATGACTGTTTTGTAAATTCTGAATTTCGTTTCTTTTCCGATATTTTTATTTCTCCATGTTTAATTTAGGCAGCCTGCGGCTCTGTGTGCTCTATTCACTTAATCTTCCACTTTGGTTTCGGCTTTCCGTAGCTAGATAATGTGATGCCCAGATATTTAAACTGCATCACTTGTTGTAGTAACTGACCTTCCAGCTCCAATTTACATCTTAGTAAATTTGCTGTTGTAACCATGCATTTTGTCTTTGTTGGAAAAATTAACATGTTTAATTTTCTAGCGATTATATTAAATTGGTGCAGCATCCGTTGTAAATCATCTGCACTGAGAGAGAGTAGTATTGCGTCGACTGATTATTTTAAGTTGTTTTTCTCCCATTTCGTATCCTTTTTTAGTTCCTACTTTTTTATTATTGTATACATAATCATGTTAAACAATAGAAGACTTAGGGAATATCCCTGTGTTTTCCCATAGCAAGCTTCAATAAAGTCGGTTAGTTCCTCTTCTACTTTTACTGTTATTTTGTTGATTTGGTAGATATTTTCGATCGTTTTGAATATTCCTAGAGGTATCTCTCTTGCATACAGTAAGTGGATAAAGTCTTTTAATTTGATCCGGTCAAATGCCTTTGTAAGGTCCACGAAACATAGATTTGCCGGTTTGTTCTATTCTAATGATTTCTCTTAAACTTGCCTCATTATAAATATAGCGTCGGTGCATGATTTTCCCGACCTAAAACCTTGTTGTTCTTCCGCTAGTGTTATAATTTCATTCAATATATTTGTTATCACTTTGGTTGTTAATTTTAGTGTTGTGTTTAATAAATTAATTTCTCTGTAATTTACCAGTTCCGATTTGTCTACATTTTTGAAGAAATGTATAAGGATGCTCGATCTCCACTCTTAAAGAATTCTGTTTTGTGCTATTATTTTTTGAATTACTTTTAGTAGTTGTTTGGTCAGATCTGGTCCTCCGTACTTTTGAAGTTCGTTTGGTATTTTGCCCTCTCCTGGTGATTTTCTATTTTTTAATTTCCTTAATGCTTCTTTTACCTCTTGTTTCTCAATATTTATTTCTTCGTTAGTCGTCATCTCTGGGGTTGGTGGTTCATCATCGTCACCTTTAGCAAACAGGGATCGAAAGTAGTCTACCCATGTTACCTTCTGACTGTGTTTCGTTTCTATTAGTTTGTTCATCTCTTTTCTTTGTCCTCTGATCATTCTCCATATTTAATTTTGTGTTTCATAGAAATCGTGTTCCATCTGATTTGAGAAACTCTGCCAGTGTTCCTTTTTTATTTGTCCAACCAAAGTATTCGTTTCATTTTTGATTTGATTATATACTATCTATATCCAAACCTCCTAAATGTAAAAGTACTGTAAATGATTAGATAAAAATATTCTCACAGGTCAGTGGCCCATTTATTATAGGTGGAGATTTCAATGCTCACCATACAATTTATTGGGGAATCTAGTTATAATGATGCAATGGAAACACAAAATTATTTAAATCTACACATGATATCAATTGAACAGTAATTAATAATGGAGAACCTACTATTTGAACCCAACCAAATAAAACTAAGTCAGCTATCGATGTTACATTTGTTACGGTAGATCTAGTTAATAGAATTAATTGGTTTATATATCTAGATACCTTGGGATCAAATCACTTGATGATTTATATAGAGATTAAAAACATCTGCTTACCTGAAGAATTATCCCTAAAAATAAATGGAATATAAGGAAGGTTAAGTGGTTGTGTACGAAATCTCAGCGCAGCAATTTTTCAATAACTATCACCAAATAAAAAATTCTTCTTCTTCTTCAGCCTTAAGTAATCCAACTTTAGACATAGGCCTTCCCCAAATAAATCCAGTGCCTTCTATTTTGCGACACTTACTTCCAATTGTGGTTTCCGATCTTCTTAATATCATCCGCCTATCTCATTTGTAGTCTTCCTCTGCTTCTCTCTCTTTCCTAAATATAGTCTCCATTGTTGTATTTTGTGGTTCCATCTCTTATTCTTTAGTCAGGCATTGTGTCCTGCGAAGCTCCATTTTAATTTGGCAGCATGTTCTCCTGCGTCTTTTAGTTTCGTTTTGCTTCTAATCCATTTGTTTGTGTTTTTGTCTATACATCTCACCCCGAGCATTGATCTTTTCATCGGTCTTTGTGCTTTTACTATTTTATCCATGTTACACTTGGTGAGTGTTTACGTTTTTGAGCTATACGTGAGTATAGGGAGGATATACTGATCCTAAATTCTGGTTTTCAAATATTGTTTTATTTTAGTGCTTTTCAAGATCCAACTCAGTTTTCCAAATCCTGTCCACGCTAATCTTATTTTTCTGGTAATTTCGGCAATTAGATTTTCTTTGTTAACTTTCATTATCTGTCCCAGGTAGATGTACTCAGTTACTGTTTCTAAATTTATGTTGTTTAACGTTATTTCTCTAATGTTCGGTGTATTTTTCCATTATTTTTGTTTTTTTTTTTCAAGTTCGTCTTAAACATGAAATAGTTGCGTCATCATGGTCTGTAGTTCTTCTAAACTTGTAGCGAATATTACAATGTCATCAGCGTATGTATAAGTTCAAGTGATATTCATTGGCTTTCTCTATTCGAGTTCTGACTGGAAGAAATTATAACCAAAATCCTAACTTTGAGGCTTACTTAAAATGTTAAGCTATCATGGGAAAAAATAAAAAAAGTAAAATTTAAACAAGAATACTGCTTCTTTGTATTATGGAATGTAGCCAAAAAGACAAATCTTCTTCTTCAAGTGCCCTGTCCGTTGCGAACGTTGGCTATTAACATTGCAATTTTGATCTTGTTTACGCCGCTTCTGAATAGTTCGACCGATGTGAGCCCGAACCACTTCCGCAGATTTTGGAGCCACGAGTGTCTTCTCCTGTCTGGCCCTCGCTTACTGTCTATTTTTCCCTGGACAATCAATTGTAGCAGACGGTACTTATCGTGTCTCAATATGTAGCCTAGATATTCAAGCTTTCTTTGTTTAATTGTATTCACGATTTCTTTCTCCTTTCCGATTCTTTGGAGTACCTCTATATTGGTGACATGTTCGGTCTAGGATATACGAAGAATGCGTCGGTACACCCACATTTCGAATGCTTCTAGTTTTCTCGTTAGCGTCTCCGTCAGCGTCCAGGCCTCCACGCCATACAGCAAGATCGGAAAAATGTAGCATTTAACTAGACGTAGTTTTAGGGGAAGAGACAAATCCTTGGGTATGAGGAGCTTTTTCATATTGCTAAATGCTGCTCTAGCTCGTTCTATTCTCGCCTTAATTTCTATGGTCTGTTCCCATTTTGCATTTACGTTGGTGCCAAGGTACACATAAGATTCTACATGATCAATTAGTATGTTATTTATTCGTAATTGTCGAGCAGGTTGTTGCTTTTTGCTTATCAGCATCCACTTTGTCTTCTTGAAGTTGAGGCTGAGGCCGTATTCCTCACTAACTGAATAAAGTCTGTCCATTACATGTTGTAATTCGTCTATGGTACTGGCAAGGATCACCGTGTCGTCGGCATATCTTATATTGTTTGTTAACTCGCCGTTTATTTTTATGCTGTCATTTGCATTTTCCATACATTTGTTAAATATTTCCTCGGAATACATATTGAATAGGAGTGGGGATAATATACACCCCTGACGGACACCTCTTTTGATCTGCACGCTTTCAGTAAGTTCGTTGCCAATTTTTTCTCTTGCTGTTTGACCCCAGTATAGGTTTGCCACAATTCGAATGTCCTTGTCGTCAATACCTGTCTTTCGCAGAATACCTATCAATTGTTCATGATTGACATTGTCAAATGCTTTTCTAAAATCTACAAAGTACAAATACACGTCCTTATCAACGTCTCTACACCGCTGTATAAGCACCTGGAGAGCGAAAATTGCTTCTCTAGTTCCCAGTGCTTTCCGAAAACCAAACTGCGATCTATCAATATTTGACTCACATTTATCATATTATATTCTTCTATGAATGATCTTAGTGAACGCTTTAGTGACATGATTGATCAAGCTTATAAGCTGGTAGTCATCACAAATCTGGGCATTTGGTTTCTTCGGGATTGTAATAAATGTTGACTGCAGCCAGTTCTCCGGGATTTTACCGCTATCATATATGTTGTTAAAAAGTACAACTAGTTTATCAAGGAACTGTTTGTCTGATTTACATAGGATCTTTCATATTTCGCAGGGTACATTGTCCGGACCTGCTGACTTATTGTTTTTTAGTGCTGCAATGGTATCTTCTATCTCCGATTTAAGGATTGAGGGTCCTGTTTCTCCTTCTCCATATAGGTGATCATCAGTCCTGTCAGATGCAAATAATTTTTCTATGTATGATTTCCATGTTTTTAAGATCGTTGATGACTCCGAGATAAGATTTCCATCGCTATCTTTTATGCTGTTGGGTGACTTATTGAATTTCCTCTTATTTATCATCGATTTTATTATTTTGTGCATATTGTAACTGTCGTATTTTCGTTCGTATTGTTCTATTTCCCTGCATTCGTTGGAAAACCATTTTTCTTTGGCTTCTCGAATTTTCGTTCTTATGGTTTTGTGGATTTGCTGGTATATTTCTGCATTTTTATTCTTGAATTTACGTCTTTCATCCATCATATCCATTATCTCATCAGACATCCATTCTTTCTTTTTCCGTCGGTCACGCTTTAATAGAGTCGCGCATGTTGTTTGGATTGCTTCTCTCGATTTATCCCATCTCTCTATTATGTCCGACGTGTTCCCGTTAATGTCCTTTATTTTCTTTCTTAGTTGTTCTCGTACTTTTATTTCGGTTTCTGGGTTAGTGAGTTTTTTAATATCGATTGTGTTTAGATTAGATCTTTTCTCGAGCCGTTTTACTCTCATGACCATTCTGCATACCAACAAATTGTGGTCCGTAGGAACATCGACACCTGGGTATGTTTTTGATGATTTTATTATGTTTTTATATTTTGTTGGTACTGCTATGTAATCTATCTGATTTCTAATGATGTTGTGAGGTGACTCAGCGGGGGATTTCCATGTGTAAAGTCGACGTTTGGGGAGCTTGAAGAGTGTATTACTTAACAGCAGGTTATATTCCTGGCAGAAGCATATAAGTATATCACCTCTATCGTTTCTCTCCCCTAGGCCGAAGTTTCCCACGATCTCATTCACCTTGCCTCTGCCAACCTTTGCATTGAAATCTCCCATCACTATTGTTACTTCATGTTTTTTTGTCATTTTCATCAGGCTTCCCAGTTGTTCGTAGAATTCTTCGCTGGTTGCCTCATCTTTATCTGCCGTTGGCGCGTATACCTGTAATATGTTAATATCCACCGGTGTTGTTCGAATTTGTAAAAGCATCATTCTATCTGAATGGGGAGTGAAAGATTTTACTGCCGAATTAATATGTGGGGCAACTACTATTGCAGTGCCGTTTCTGTGATGTTTTGTGTTGTTTCCAGCATAGTAAACTTTATATCCAAGTATATCGCATTGTCCAGAGTTTTGCCAGTGTGTTTTCAATAATTCCCAATATATCAATTTTTAATCTTTTCATCTCTTTTACAATGTTATGAGTTTTGCCGCTCTCGTACATACTTCGTACATTCCAAGTTCCAATCCTTAGGTGTTAAGGACTTGCTTCCTTTTTTAGGCCGTAGGGAAAAAGACAAATAGGAAACATATATCTCTAATACAACATGTCTTAATGATACATTACTCGATGAGATTTTTATAAAATTGTTCCTCCATCAGTCCAACTATTTAAAGGTTTCAAATGGTTAAAACAATTTTCTGCTAAAATTCTTTAATGTTAGAGAACTAGAATAAGCTACTAAGCTATATAAGCTATTAAAATCCGAAATAACACAAGTCTAGAATTGGATAATATAAAATATTCCATGATAAAATACCTCCCAAAGCAGCCTAACTTTTACTATTGAAAATATTTATTGAAGTAGTCAACAATAATACCGTAGTTCCTCAATTTCAAAATGATATTTTCATACCAATAATTAAACTAGGAAAAATTTCAACTTAATACAATCATATAGAGCTATATCGCTATGTCGTGCCTGCTTCAAATTTTGGAATGAATGATTAAACAGAGATTGGATGGGGGTTAGAAAAAATAACTTACTTCCCGAGCATCAATTTACTTACTTACTTACTCCGTGGCGTTACAACCCTTCGTGGGTTTTAGCCGACTCGACAACATGCCTCCACTGTTTTCTGTCTTGAGCAACCTCCATCCAATTCTTCACGCCCATAGTGCTTAGGTCTCCTGCTATATTATCGCGCCACCGAAGACGAGGGCGTCCGCGTGGTCTCCTTCCAGTTGGGACTTCCTTCCACACCAGTCTTACTGTTCGTTCGTCAGAATGTCTTCTGAGGTGTCCTGCCCATTGGAGTCTTCTGGACTTTATTTCTTTTATGATGTTGGCGTCTGGGTAAAGTTCTTCAAGCTCTTTATTAGTTCTTATCCTATATTGTCCTGATGCTTCATCAAGCCCCGGACCAAAGATCTTCCTTAGGATTTTTCTTTCCCAAACACGTAGTCTCTCTTCATTTGCCTTTGTTATCGTCCACGTTTCGCTTCCATACATCACAACGGGTCGTATGATTGTTTTATAGACCTGTATCTTCGTACGTCGTGTTAGTTGTTTTGATTTTATAAGGTTTTGGAGTGCAAAAATACATCTGTTGCCGGCCTGAATCCTGTTGTTTATTGCTTGTGATCCGTTACTGTCTTCAGTTATTGTTGTTTCAAGATACTTGAATTCTCTAACGCGCTCAAAGTTAAAGTCATCGATGGTAATGTTCTGACCGATTCTGTCTCTGCTTTGGTTATTGCGGCTCATATACATATATTTCGTCTTGTTTTCGTTGATTTGGAGCCCCATCTTCTCTGCTTTCTTCTCAAACCTTACGAAAGTCTCCTTCATCCTTAATCGCGTGTTTCCTATTAGATCTATATCGTCTGCAAATGCCAGTGGTAAGTTTGGTCCTTCTCGATGAAATACTGTATTCGGTTTTTCGATTCGAGCATCAATTTGGGTACAAAATAAGAAAAAGTACTTCAAGTCAAAAGAAAAGGTAAAAAAGTATTTTTGAAGTGTGTATATTTTAATAATTCCTAGCTGAGCGCTTTCGGCTTTATAGCCGAAGCTCAGCTAGGAATTATTAAAATATAGACACTTCAAAAATACTTTTTTGCCTTTTCTTTTGACTTGTCATAAGTGTGTACAAAAACATATCAGTCTTTTGAAAAGTACTTCAGATGCCCTTGAAACTTTGATGATAGATATTCAGAACACGTTTACGAACATCACTTACTTACTTGCAATATGCATGGGCATGAAGGAATCAAATAATAGTGGATGTTCTGATATTTTAGTTAAAAAATTAGTCAAACTTTATAAATACAATCTCGGTTAGCAGAAGCAATTTTAATTTTTACTTCTGTAGAATAAATCTAGTTTTATCTTAGATCAAATTAAGGTGGTCTCCTAAGTCCACGATATAATAAGTTAGGACTCCCCTAAAAATGTGTCTGGAATCCTTTAATATTTAATCTGTATACTGCATTTTTGCATAATAGTAATATCTCGAAAAATATACTTTAAAGATAACTTAATATGCTCATATTTTCTTGTTTACTCGTTATTCAAAATATATGATAATTGTATACAAACATTAGGTACTCTAGATGACACTGGAAAAATTGGTTGCAACAACATGGATTTGAAATTTCTCCAAACAAATCGAGTGTTTGTATTTTCACACGACATAAGTTACATACATAGACATAGATAAACCACATGTAAGCAAGCATGATTATAGTTCCCAAACTTATATAAAATATTTAGGGATAATACTTTATGCAACCTAACATAGAAATCACATATTGAGTTTAAGGTGAATAAATGTAGTAAAGGATTCTATTTTCTGAAATCCATCTGAAAAGTCTGGTGAAGACCTGATGTTGAAACATCTTTATTAATTATGCTTGTGTTACGATTTTAAATGTTATGACATATAGACCTGTAAATATTTTATGACTAATCCTTTTTTATTGATTCTCGTAATTTGTAGGTCAAAATATACCTGAGCTTCGATACCAGTTATTTACAGAAATATCTAGACCCTTCTACAAGAAAGGTCGAGTATTCAAGAATGCAGTCGACGGCCGAGAATGACTCACCTAATGGATGGAAAGATCGATGCCTAGCCAGATTTCTCTAGATAACGGCATTTTGATGTATAAATAACGGTGATCCTCATTGAGGGGGGTCAGTCAAAAGAAGATCGGGAAACCGCGATATTTAAATGTAACGAAACGTAACAAATAAATTTGTATTTAATAAGCTATTTAATAAATTAGTAATTAGTTATCGTGAGTTTTAATAAATTAGAATATAGACAATAAATTAGAATAAAGACAAATAAATTAGCACAATATAAATATATATCACAGTGGTGTCGGTGTGGGATTTGAATATAAATCAAACAGTGATTTTTGAAAAAGACTTTTGAATTCTTGAAAAGACTTTTGAACTTTTGAAAATTATTGTTCATCGGGAACATCCGCGTATTTCGGTAGAGATCGTTGTACGAAAGAACATTTAAAAAAGTACGTGTGTGCTTGACCAAAGATGCTGCTAGTAGAACTTTCAGTGAAACAGTTGCGTGAGCAACTAGAAGAACGCGATGAAGACTGCAGCGGGTCCAAGAAGATCCTCCAAGAACGACTGAAGACTGTTATCAACAAGAATGGAGACGACCCAGAGACATTCCAGTTCCAGTCAGCAGAAGAAGCCGTTTTAACGAAAATAATTGATGGAAAATTCGAGACTGTTTCCAAAAGATTCGATGAAACGTCTCAAATGATCGAAGAAACTTCTCAAATTATTAAAGAAACAGCTAGACAAAACGACGAGAAATTTGAAAATATGTCTAGAAGATTCGACGAAGTATGTATTCAGAATAGTGAGAAGTTTGAAGAAGTCTCTAAAACATTTGATAAAGTTGAAGAGAAAATCAAACAGTTAGAGACCATGATAACTAACACGAGAGGGCTACCACCAATTAATACGGTAGTTTTAGATCCGGTAGAGATAAAAGAAGACGAGACGAAATGTAAGTTGGAAACACGGCCAAAATTTGAAGGAAGCGGAGGTTATGTTCATGTCAAAGTTCCAACTTTCGACGGAAAATCGTCATGGAACAACTACATGAAACAGTTCGAATCAGCTGCAAGAGCGAATGGATGGTCAGAAAAAGAAAAGGCTGTAAACCTGACTATAGCTCTTCGAGGAGATGCCTTAGATGTGCTCCAGACCATAGCCGTAGAGGAGACGGATGATTTCGAACAACTGAAAAAGAGGTTAAATATGCGATATGGCCACGAACACTTGGAACATGTATATCAGTCCCAGCTCAAAAATCGAAGACAAAAGAAAGATGAGGCTCTTCAAGAATATGAAGTAGATATCGCCAGATTAGTGCGATATGCTTATCCAACAGCTCCCGAAGACATGATGGAAAAGTTGGCCATTCAAACGTTTATTGATGGTCTTCATGATCTTGAAATGCAGAGAACACTACGATTAGCTCGTCACAAGACGCTGATGGATGCCTTATCTGCCGCCCTCGAATACGAGTCAGCTACGCAGGCCTCTGGTGGGTATAGCAAAGTTAGGACTGTAAAAGAGGAAGGAGATGAAGATAAACTTGACCAGCTCGTTAATATGATGAAAAGCATGACATACAAGAAAACGAAGACCATAAGATGCTGGAATTGTGGCGAAATAGGACACGTACGAAGTTCATGTAAGCATCCTAGGTACGACACAAATCAAGAAACTCACCATCAGGAAAACTAGAACGGGTCGGCCTTAGGGGGGCAGCTTCGACCCAGAACTTTTCCAAAGACCCTCTCATACTAATAGCTTCTTTGAAATATCGTGAAGATAGTGTATATGTAGATGGAGAAATAAATGGTAAAAAGCATACGTTGTTGGTGGATACAGGAGCGACCAGAACCATTATACGCCCGACAGTTATAAACAGCCGAAAGAAACTGTTACCAACGAGGTTGCGACTTCGGACCGCCACAGGTGAAAATGCCAACATTCATGGAGAAATCCAGGTACAATTAGGAATTGGAGCAGAAAAGTTCGTCCATACTGTTATAGTTGGTGACATCGAAGAGGATGTTATATTAGGAATGGACGTAATGAATACGCATGGATTCCAATTGGATTTTAAGAATAAGGTCATCAAAGTTGGTAACGAGGAGGTATTTCTCCATCCACATGATGACAACGCTATGCAAGCAGCCGTTAAAGAAGATACAGTCGTGCCTGCGAGAAGTGAAACGATAATAGTAGCGCGGCTACAGGGAATTGTGGACGAAGGAACACCTGTTATGATGGAGCCTTGGAATCATGACGACGAAGTTGGCCGTGGAATCATAATTGGAAAAGAATTAGTGACTTCGGCTAAAGAAATTCCTGTGAGACTTATTAATGTCAATGACTACCCAGTGACCATCAAGAAAGAGACAAAAGTAGGAACTTGTGTACCTGTCACATCCATAATCCGTCAGACGACAAGGTCTGATAATTCCAACGATAAATTTGATCAAATGGTTGCGGTTGCTGGACAGTCTCTGAATCAGATTGAGAAAAGGAAATTAAGGGAATTTCTTCGGCAGTATCGTGATATTTTCGTACCGAAAGGAGGAAAGACGGGAAGAACTACCGTTGTTAAGCATAAAATTGATACTGGTAATGCTAAGCCAATTCGTCAAACAGCTCGACGATTACCACAGGCGAAAAGAGAGGAAGCTGAAACGATTGTTCAGGAAATGAAGAAAGACGGGGTGATAGAACCTTCTACGAGCCCATGGGTCTCTCCGGTAGTCCTGGTTAAGAAGAAAGACGGAACAACGAGGTTCTGTGTGGATTACCGTTTGCTGAACAACGTTACCAAGAAAGATAGTTATCCTCTGCCTCGGATTGATGACACATTAGACACATTGGCTGGAAGTAAATTATTTTCTACTTTGGATTTGAAGTCTGGATACTGGCAGGTAGAAATGGACCCGGTAGATAAAGAAAAGACAGCCTTCACTACAGGATCTGGATTATGGCAATTCAACGTTATGCCATTTGGACTTTGTAACGCTCCTGCGACATTCGAGAGGCTTATGGAAAATGTGTTGAGAGGGTTATCTTGGAAAACATGCCTAGTTTATCTAGATGACATGCAGCTGAAAAGCTGCCCAATTGATGTTAAACCCTAAGAAGTGCCAGCTATTTCAAGGTAAAGTCAATTATCTGGGTCATATAGTCAGTAAAGAAGGAGTGGCTGTGGATAAGGGAAAAATTAATTCCATTAAGGAATGGCCAAAACCAACTGACAAACACCAAGTGAGAAGTTTTCTGGGACTATGTACTTACTACCGGAGGTTTATTAAGAAGTTTGCAGATATCGCTAAACCATTAACGCGACTTACAGAGGAAGCAAGAGAATACCGCTGGGATGTAGACTGCCAGAATGCCTTTGAAACCTTAAAAAAGCATTTAATCACAGCACCAATTTTAGGGTATCCACTGCCAGAAGGAGAGTTCATCTTAGATACAGATGCAAGTAATGTGGGAATTGGAGGAGTGCTGTCTCAGATTCAAGGAGGACAGGAAAGAGTCCTTGGATATTTTAGTAAAGTTCTCTCAAAACCTGAGCGAAATTATTGCGTCACGAGAAGAGAACTTCTGGCAGTAGTGAAATCAGTAGAGCACTTCTATCAATACCTCTATGGAAGGAAGTTTTTAATCCGAACCGACCATGCCGCCCTTAAGTGGTTGATGCAGTTTAAGAATCCAGAGGGTCAGATAGCCAGGTGGATCGAACGACTCCAAGAATATGATTTTAAGATTGAGCACCGGGCCGGAGTTAGCCACCGAAACGCCGATTCTCTTTCCAGAAGGCCATGCCCAGCAGAGTGTTCTCACTGCAACAAAACGGAATCCAAGGAAGCAGCAGTGCTAAGAACGACGGTGGTCCACGACGACTGGACGCCTACCAAGATCAGGGAAGAACAAGAGAGAGATCCAGTTATACAGAAAATCCGAAAATGGAAAGAGGAAAACCGTCGACCACCTTGGCAAGAAATATCGAACCTAGGCTCAATAGTTAAGACGTATTGGGCCCAGTGGGACTCATTTATCATGGAAGATGGCTTGCTCAAACGAGTCCTGGAAAATGATGACGGTTCAGAGAAGAGAAGACAGTTGGTGATTCCAAAGAGCAGAATAGCCGAAGTACTTCGTCAGTTACACGACAGTCCACCAGGAGGGCATTTTGGTGTGAAAAAGACCCTTCAGCGAATTCGGGAACGGTTTTATTGGATGAACAGTTCCGACGATGTAAAAGACTGGTGTAAGAAATGTACTATTTGTGCTACGAGTAACGGGCCTTATCGAAAAAGGAGAGCTCCTATGAGACAATATAATGTTGGAAGCCCGTTTGAAAGAATAGCTTTGGACATTGCTGGGCCATTTCCAGAAAGTGATAATGGAGGCAAGTACATGTTGGTAGTAATGGATTACTTCACTAAGTGGGTCGAGATTTACGCACTTCCAGACCAGAAGGCCGCCACCGTTGCAGATAAGTTGATCCAAGAATATATCAGCCGATTTGGAGTGCCTTTGGAGATCCATAGTGACCAAGGCAGGAACTTCGAAAGCGATTTATTCCAAGGAATATGTGATAGACTAGGTATGAAGAAAACAAGAACTACGGCTTATCATCCGCAATCGGATGGTATGGTAGAACGAATGAATAGAACAGTTGGCAAGTATTTGACAAAGATGGTGTCCGATCATCAGCGAGACTGGGACCAATATCTTCCGTTCTTCACAATGGCCTACAGATCTGCTGTTAATGAATCAACAGGCCAGACACCAGCCAGAGTCCTATTCGGACGCGAGATGCGACTACCTTGTGATCTAGAGTTTGGGTGTCGACCTGGAGAAGATGTAGCAGGTGAAGATTATGTGATCGAATTACGAAGAAGAATGGACGATGTACACGAGTTGGTCCGTTCCCATCTCCAAATCGCTAGTGACCGAATGAAGAAACGGTACGATACACAAGCCGAAAAGGGGTGTTTTAAGAAGAACGATAAAGTCTGGCTTTATAACCCCAAAAAGCGAAAAGGTTGTTCTCCCAAATTGCAGCAGTTTTGGGAAGGTCCATACCTCATTATGGAGAAGATCAATGATGTTATTTACCGAATAAGCAAGATTCCGAGAGGAAAGCCGATGATAGTACACCATAACCGGTTGGCGTCTTTCGAGGGTGACCACGACGTAGATGAAGAAGTGGAAGTAAACCAAGTCCAAGATGTGTCTGACCTCACGTTTGAGGAATTCATGGGTGCCTATGGAGGTACCGGTAAAGCAAGACATGGTGTTACCACTGAAGAAAGGCAAGATCTACTCGCGCTTCCCGATGACTACTCACTGGCCCTTACCATCCCGGCCAGTATCAAAGATGCACCAGGGTTGGCATCCGTCTTTCGAAGGAAGTTTGGTCGAGTTGCAGAACTTCAATGCCAAGTGCCAGCTCCTGGTAAAACCTTGAAACTTCAAGATGCATCACGTTACCTTTTCTACCTGGTAACAAAAGACACTGCCCGTGACCAACCTACCTACCGAGATGTATGGGAAGCCTTACTTCAGTTGAGAGAGCACGTACTAGAGTCCGACGTGCAAAAGTTAGCCATGCCAAAGTTGGAGTGCCGCCAATTAGATTGGAGGGTTATACGAAACATGGTGGAGGAAATCTTTAAAGACACCGAAGTCCAGGTGTTAGTCTGTTGCAATCCGCATAGTTACTGCTGCGGAGAGAAAACCGTCCCTTGTCATTTCTATACAACTGGAAGTTGTAAAAGAGGGTCCAGTTGCCGATATCAGCATGTCGTTCAAGTTCCAGTCCCGACAAGGTTCCAGGAGTAACCATCTTTTAAGAGGGGGGCAATGTTACGATTTTAAATGTTATGGCATATAGACCTGTAAATATTTTATGACTAATCCTTTTTTATTGATTCTCGTAATTTGTAGGTCAAAATATACCTGAGCTTCGATACCAGTTATTTACAGAAATATCTAGACCCTTCTACAAGAAAGGTCGAGTATTCAGGAATGCAGTCGACGGCCGAGAATGACTCACCTAATGGATGGAAAGATCGATGCCTAGCCAGATTTCTCTAGATAACGGCATTTTGATGTATAAATAACGGTGATCCTCATTGAGGGGGTCAGTCAAAAGAAGATCGGGAAACCGCGATATTTAAATGTAACGAAACGTAACAAATAAATTTGTATTTAATAAGCTATTTAATAAATTAGTAATTAGTTATCGTGAGTTTTAATAAATTAGAATATAGACAATAAATTAGAATAAAGACAAATAAATTAGAACAATATAAATATATATCACACTTGTATATTACTATGTATGGAATAAATTTATTTTTAGCGTTATTATGTACTCTTTGAAAAAAATACAGGTCGATTTTTATTCTTAAATTTACCATTTACAGTATGAAAATATTATCCCCCTCCTGCACTTCTTTTGAATTATAAGCACCCCTTCGAAAATTTTAAATAACAAAGGATGTCGTGCAGCACCTTGTTAGAAAGGTATTTTAGTCCTCTGTTCATTAATATAAATTTTTTGAGTTTGTGCAATCATAACTAAGCAAATTGATTAAATGATTAAATGTTCAACTTGACCACCATTATTTACTTCTTGACAATAACCGAGGCGATTTTGGATTTCTCGTACAACATTTTGTATGACCTCGGGAGTTTTTTTTTTTGTTAATTTCTTTCGTTATCTTAACTTTTAACTCAGCAATATTAACTGGTTTATCAAAATATACTTTAGAAATAATCAGGTATTTTCATATCTGTTCTACTAAACGTTAGGGAAAAATGTTTAAGATGATAAAATATTAGTCAAAAAGCCAAATTAACAAATGATATGAATCTAGTAGGCTGCTGTCATTTAGATATTTAAATTTACTAATTTACTAAATTTACTAAGACTCAGACGTGAGTATAATATTTGTGCGCGTATTAAATTTAATTATGGCTCATTTGTCCGAGACTCAAATAATAGACATTTTAAGTATGATTTGTTGTGGTAATAAAACAAGAACTAAAAGGAAGTTTGTAAAATGTTTAATAATAAATACTCTAATGTTTCGCAG
Source organism: Diabrotica balteata (assembly GCA_918026665.1). Classification (NCBI taxonomy): domain Eukaryota; kingdom Metazoa; phylum Arthropoda; class Insecta; order Coleoptera; family Chrysomelidae; genus Diabrotica; species Diabrotica balteata. The sequence continues at coordinate 44,277,792 of OU898280.1, forward strand.
TCTACAGTTAGCAAAATTGAAAACAAGTTTAGATAAGATAGATAAGACATCTCGAGAACTTGCCACTGTCAATGATGTAAGTAAATCATCTATTTTGAGAGTTTTACATAATGAAAAACACCACCCTTACAGAATTAACGCAGATTTGCAGTTCATAAACAAAATAGTTTTTTCTGATGAAGCGACGTTTCATTTTAAAAGTACGGTTAACAAACAGAACTGTAGATGTTGGAGCAGAGAAAATCCTCACTGGGTTTGTGAGACTCTTAAGCCGGATTTATAAACGGACATAAACATAATTTTAGTCTTTAACCATAATCTTATTATATAAGCATAATGTTGAAAGTTAATAAATAAATGTACCCATTTAAAAGCATTTATAATACATAAAACATAAATTTAGTCCTTAAAACGTGACCTTCAAAGTTGATAACTTTCAACATTTATGAATTAAGTATTAAACATTATGGAATTGTTGGAATATGCGCATGTGTAATCCAACATAAAAAATTAAAGAACTGTTCCTCATCCCATTCCTTATCACACTTTTTATTTATGGGTCTTACACTATACCTTCTATTTTCTTCTTTGCTTTTTAAGATTTCTGGCAGATATAGTCGCTACAATTGTTAAATAAAGTGGGACTGTTGCCATGGCCAAAGCAACTTTTCTATTAATCTTCATATTTATTTAAAATTGTTTCACTTTTCTATGAATCTAAAGACCAGAAAAAATTCTTCAAGATCTATAAAAATTTGGTTAAGTTTGTATTCTCTGAAGTAGTTTTTAAATATTATGGTTAGGTATTATGTCTAGTTATAAACCAATCTTAAATCTTGTGAATTATTATTGTGGTTAAAGTTATGTTTATGACTTATGATTATGTACTATGTCCGTTTATAAACCTGGCTTTTGTCTGTTAATGTTTGGGCTGGTATCATTAACAATAAAATTATTAGTCCTTGTTTTTTAAAGGCATAGTTAATGGTGAGATTTATCTAGATTTTTTATTAATTTTTAGTGATACATTACGAAGATTATTTTCCTAATGTTAATCATCCAAATGCGATGGATCGGTCCATTTACTACCAAAAAGATGGAGCTCCACCATATTTTGCATGTATAGTTAAAAATTATTTAAACGGAGTTTTTCTCAATAGGTGGATTGGAGCACGTAGAACGATCGAATGGCCGGCTAGATCCCTCGGGCATTTGAAATGAAGCATTCGGGTAAAGAAAGAGATTTTCGGATGAGATTGAGTAAGAGACTGATGACTGTGGATGCTTTTATTGCTGTAATTTTTGCGGTAATCATTTTGGATGAGGGCTTGTTCTAAACTAAAGAGCACAGCGGGTCTGCTTGCATCATCGCAACGGCGTATTAGTGTTTAGACAAACATAATAATGACTAAATTAGTTTATGAAGGTGAATGAGACTTGGCATAAAAGTAACGATTGGTATGGGTAAGTTTTTGATAAATAGAGAGATGAAAACCTTAAAATTGGTTTTTCTTTATCAAACCGTTGAGAAACAGTAGAGATAAATCAGGTTCGATCTCCATCGTGAACTAGAAACTAGTGCTTGTATACCATTCAGATGGGTCTAAAAAAACACCAAAGCATCAATGCAGTGGGGTTAAATGACGAACGTATCTTCTAAAGAAGGCATACAAGAGAATGTCAAAACATTATATATGGATTTTTCTTCTTCTTTTTAACGTGCCCCATCTCTAAGCACATTGGCGATCATCATGGCCCATTTGACTCTATTTGCAGCCGTTTTAAAAAGTTTTATTGACATTTTCCCACTTCATTGTCTCAGATTCTTCAACCAGGACGTACGTCTTTTCCCCGGTCCTCTTTTGCCTTCCACCTTCCCTTGTATGACCAGCCGCATCAATTCGTATTTCTCGTTTCTTAGTATGTGCCCAAAGTAGCTCATTGTTTTTTCTCTCTAGTGTTGAGTATTTTTTTATCTTTTTTCATTCTTCGTAACGTTTCCGCATTGGTTATGTGTTGTGTCCAAGATATTTTCCACATTCTTCTATAACACCACATTTCAAAGTTAATGGGTCTTTTCTCTGTCGAGAAATATGTACTCCATACAACAGGACAGAGAACACGTAGCATCAATACTCTAGTTTCAATGTTAAGTTTTCCACTGCATATTATTGCTTTCATCTTATTAAAAGCCCTTCTAGCTATCTCAATATTCCGTACTTTGATCCTATTCTTTACTTAGTTCGCAACTGAAGTGCTAATATCTGTGCACTGTACCTAAAACTTTTCCTTTAGCATAAACACTGTCTTCCTCCATCTTGTTCTTGCTTACCACCATGATGTTTGTTTTATTTGTATTCAGTGTCATTCCATGCTTTCACTCTGCTATTTGCAGAGTGTGTCATCTGAGTATCTAAGATTATTCAGAAGTGCTCCGTTAATAAATATGCCTTCATTTACGTCTTCTAGTGCCTCTTTAAACAATTTTTCTAAATAAATATTAAAAAGTAAAGGGAAAAGGACACATCCTTGTCTTACTCCACGATTTATAGATATTTCTTTCGATTTTTGTTGGTATATTCGTATTATGGCTTTCTAATATCGGTATAGATTGACAATGATTCTCACGTCCTCGTCATCTTATTCTGTGTTCTGCAGTATTTCTGCCATTCTTCGGTGTTGTACTTTGTCGAAAGCTTTTTAGAAGTTGACTAGACATATGAGTACCTCGCAATTGACATCTCGACATCGTACCGTTCGATTAGTGTTTGTACACTAAATAATGCTTCTTTGGTGCCAAAGTCCTTTCTGAATTCCAATTGGTTTTCAGCTATTCTATCATCTAGCTTTTTCTAAATACGTTCGTGTATCACTCGTAAGGACACTTTTAGAATATGGCTCAAGCTAATTGTCGTCTGCTCTTCACAATTCACGGCGTTTGCTTTTTGGGTATTGGAATGAATATTGATATTAACCATTCTTTCGGAATCTCTCCCGTATAATAAATGTCTGTATTTATTTCTGTAGGTATTTCGTGTGGTCCTAAGGCCTTCTCATTTTTTATACGTATCAGCGCTTTATATAGATACCTATATAAAACTGGATAAGGTAGATTAAATTTTATTTTCTGCAGGACGGTGTCCGTGCCTTCCTAATTTTGTTACAGTTTCTAACAAAGTCCTTTCTTACGTGTAGGTTTGTATAAACATACTGAGTCACCTATTTTGAAAGTTGTACCTATAGCATGCATGTCAAGCCTGGCCTTGCCTTTATCATAAAAGTTTCAAACTTTTACGAGCACTTCGTAGACTTTTTCGAATTCTTCTTTTAAATTTTTGATCTACGTCAGATCTACGTCTCTTTCGGTCAATCATCAGTCGAAAGTTTCATCATCATTGATGGAGATTAACCATTTACTTTATGTTAAGAAATTGTATAGGCTAACAGAAAGAGAGAAATTAAATAATCCCAATATTTTTATTTATCAGAGACAAATATTATAAGGTATTGACAAACAGTTCGATTATTTATTTTGACACAAACTTTTAATGTGTGATTTTGGCAATACCACTTGTTGAACTGTACGTATTTCATTAAGACTCTCCCACTTCCGATATAATAGTCAATGGGAACGATATAAATCTTACCATTGAGCCTAGTACGCCTTTAGAGTTCCATTGTATTTGGTTGTTTCCTGTCAAGTAGGTTTCTCCATTTTTGAGTCGTTCTCGTATGACTCTTGTGTCAATATCCTTACTTTGACTTTTTTTAAGGTTTTTTAGGAAGTCTCATCATTATTTATTTCCTGTTTAACTCTGGTCCTTCGGAGACATACTTTTTAGATTACATTATCTTTTCCTTCAAGTAAACCCTAAGTTTTAAGCTGTAATTTGTTCAAATCATAATAAGAAAAAGACAGTCAATATTTGATTTCACGTACAATGCGTCTGTGTATCTGCTTATACGTATTTCGCCCTAATAGGGCTCAGCAGAACAGTTATTCACAGGCGTTCTGTACTAATAGGACTAATATTTTTTTGTAGGAGACGTGAAACGTAATACTTCTGCAGGACCGTTCCTTGTTCAGTCATCTCGACTAATGGAGAAAGAATTAGACAGTTTTTTGACTATAGATGCTGATTTTTTGGCAGATACTGTTAGGCCAGAAGAAAAATCTTTTTCAAGATTCAAACTAGGCACCTGTTTCTGAAAATTTTCCAATTTTCGATTGACCTTTGAACTTTGGCGTTTCTGAATATTTCAGAAACGAAATGACTGATAAGAATAAACTGTTATTCTTTGAACTGTTTGTCTCTGAAGATGTTATAAATATGATTGTCCTCGAAATAAATAGTTATGCAGAGCAACAAATTTTTACTGGAATAGTAAATGAAACAATTACGAAATAGTCACGTTTTAATTATTATAAAGAGACTAAATATACTGAAATGCGTACATTCATAGCGCTTCTTCTTTCGATGGGACTAGACTTAAAGCCGTCATTAGTTGATCACTGGAGCAAAATTTCATTATATAAAAGTAATATTGCTAAATACATGCCCTGAAATCACTTCGAATTGCTCTTGCGCATGTTTCATCTAGTAAACAATGACGAGTGTATGACAGACTTTATAAAATCCAATGTCTGGTCTAAGAAATGAACGCTTATTCTCATCGATGTATGATTGAATTCAACTGTTTGCATTAATGAAACTATGATCCCATTTAAAGGCAAGTTATCTTTTTGAGAATACGTGAAAGAAAAACGTCATAAGTTTGGAATTAAGCTGTTTAGAATTTGTTTTTTAGAGGGTTATGTATATACAATTAAAATATATTGCGGTAAAAAAAAATTAATGAACAACCGTTGGCTTAAAGGGTAGTTATGGAATTGATTAAATCTTTATTGGATTAGGGTAGGACTCTTATAACGAACAACTGGCATACATCAGTTAACCTTGCTGAAATTTTAACAACTAGATTCACTCATCTCATTGGAACGTTGAGAAAACCCCGAAAAAATCTTTTCAAAGATGTTGCAGAAACCAAACTCAAGAAAGGAGAGATCATTGTCAAACAAAACAAAAAAGATATTGTAGTTATAAAATGGTATGAAAAGAGAGACGTACTTTTTCTGTTTACAAAATATAGAGACCATATACTGGAGGTAAAGCATAGGGAAAGTCCTAAAAGAAAACCTGCAGCCATTGTCGAGTACAATAACTCAAAAGCGTTTGTGGACATGTCAGATCAAAAAAAGGCTTAGTCGAACTGCTTACAAAAGTCTGCCAAATGATACAGGAAAGTGGCATTTGAGATGATTACTCGTACGTCACTGGGGAATGTTCTAATTATTTTCAATAACATCACCCAAAGCAAAATATTAGTTACAACATTTAAAGAAAATATGTGCATGAAACTTCTTCAATGTAGTAATCTACTCCATCCAGTACAAGTTCAAACCAAACATGAACTTACTCAAAATGCTTTAAATAAAAGAGGCAGATGCACGATTTGTTACAAAAAGAAACTCTGAACTACATGGTCGAATTTATGCTGTAAAAAACACAAAACTAGTAATATGTGTTTGCAACGGATGAAGGCAGCTCTTTTATGTGTTTAGAATGTTTCTTTGTCAACCATGTTTATATACTATGTTACTTTTGATTGTGTAATACGCTGTACTAACACAAAAATACCCAGGATATTAATTAGTTTTATAGTTCTACGCCAGACTCACTGATATTTCTATTTAAATACACGGTAAATATATACCAGCCACGGACACATGGCTGAAATGCTGATAAAACCTGTGTCCATTATATGTACACATGGTAGAGAACTAAACTTGCCTGTGTCCATATATGGTACACATGGCAGTTAAAGTGTTAAAACCCATGCGAGGATCCTGACGTATGTCTTTGTCATAATCAGTAGATTTTTTAATTACCATTAACAATTACTCATTATTCCTTTGATCTCACCGCTGTCACCAATATTACACTCCTTTGAAATCAACTTTATTAAACACCAATTTGCTTACAATACTTTAACAGACTGTCAACTATAAACTTTAGAATCTCAATTGCTACTACTAAAGCTGTCAACATCTGTTTATATATTTTTTCTGACGTTCAGACTTCATTAGACATTTTTTATGATTTTTCGATGACATCTCAAAAGTATAGATTTCTTCAGTACTTCTCTTTGTATAATTTTTTCTTAATATAGTCACTAGCATAATTTAAAATATTTAAATTTAACTAATTTAAATACAAAGAATGTACATTACAGTAGTACAGAATAACTACATTTCCGTAAAAGATTATTTCTTATCTTAAACATTTAAGATAAATTCAGCAAAAACTGTATAAAAGCTATTTATTTTCTAGAAAAGCGTTAAAAGTTTATATCAATATCATCTCTCCTTTATTAGATTTATACGTTGTATTTGTACGTGCGATGTAATTTTTTACTTTCTATAGTTTAGAACTATAAATCAGTAAAGTATTATAAGCGTTCCTACAACTTCTATTTTAGATTTGCCATGTCTGTGGCACAGTTACGTGCTGAGAATGAAATTTATGCCTCACCACCTTTTTGCATACAGATTCCCGAGAAAAATATTGGTCTTTCAATCCGTGCTTGCATCACCAACCATCCATTCATTTTATGTACTTTATGTAGAGGTAATAATGGTGTTATTCATTTTTAGAGGAGTAGTCGGAGTTTTAAGAGGGATTTTAGGATGTATCTCAATAAAATTAATTTTATCATCGTTGGTACAAGATTTCTAAAACTAAACTTTTGGTTAAACGAAAAATTATGTAAAAATGGGTAACACAAATATTAGCAAAAAAAACTTTATATAATTAAGAAATGCAAGAATTATTCGAAGATGCAGTAGGAAGTCCGACTGAAATAAACAATCCCTACGGCCCAGAAATATCAAACGAAGAAGTATCTATGGCCATTAAGTGCATTGAAGATGGGAAATCACTAGTACCTGATGAGGTAAATGGTGAACTTTTAAATGTATTTGATGCACACCAAATCACAGCTCTTACGAATCTACTCAACAACATCTACTAGACTGGATACTTACAAAAAGACTGACTTTTATCAATATTCATTTCACTTCCTTAAAATGTAAAGAACATAGATTAATTAGTTTTATGAGCCATGTACTTAAAGTACTCCCTACTCGCGCATATATACCAAATTAGAAAAACGCCTGAGTTAAGTTCAATTTGGATTCAGAGCAGAACTCGGAACGAGAAAAGCACTTTTTAGTTTGCAAGTTTTAATACAGAGAGCCAGGGATGTCAACTGCGATATGTGTGCATGTTTCAATGATTTCGAGAAGGCATTTGATAAAGCCCCACATGGGAAACTAATTGATATCCTCAAAACATCACGACTCGATGGTAAGGATATAAGACTGAGCTCAAACTTATATCTACAACAAAAACCAACAGTGCCATTAGAAAATGAACTGTCCGAGATCTTCACAGTCGAAAAAGGAGTTAAATAGTTATAGAGGCCTTGGACGAATCAGAAGATGGGATTGCTCTAAATGGCCAACTTATAAACAATATTAGATATGCAGATGACACAATGTTGCTGGCAGATATAGTGTGCAGGGGCACCAGAGGATGATGGATAACGTTGTAGAAACATGCAACAAATACGGCCTAAAACTTAATTCCAAAAAGACAAAAATAATGATCATTAGTAATATCACCAACATAAACGCCCAAATTACAATAGGCGATACACCGTTAGAAAGAATAAAAAAAGATATGCTATTTGTGCTGAAATATTAAGGATACTTGGGATCACAGGTACGAAATAAAAACTTGTATTAAAAAAGCCTAAAGCATAAAGATCACAAGAGACAACCAAACATGCGAACTACGAATAGTCTATGCGTGATCTGTTTTGGATTGGACATTTTCCATAGGAAGCTGGAATCCCTTCAGGATGTGCCCAATATCGATAATCGCAAACCCTGTACTAAATTGTTTATTTAACAAAATCTGAAAACAATTAAAAATTTATCATTGTTTTGCTCCTATTTTCGTTTATAATTCGGAAAATATTTTCCTTTCGATCCTTACACAGCAGTACAATAACACGTCATTTTCGAATCAAAATATATTCTCAAATCAAATAATGTCATTATTATGATAAAACTGCAGAAATAAATGATTTTTAATGTTAATTATTTTAAAAAGTTTGATTTTTACAAAAAAATTTCGTTTGCCTTTGTTTCAATAATTCAAATTATTTATTAACAATTTATAAATCTATATTTGTTTACTAAAAGTAACAATTTACTTTAATGCATAAATTGCAAGCTCAAAAAAATGCCTGAAGAAAAAATGCCATTACTGGTCTAACATACAATTGTTTATTGCAAAATTTCCTAATTTGCAATTAAAAATGGTATTTGAAAATATGATATTCGAAATCCTTGTCGTCCGAGACATCGATTCAAGAAAAAGAGCAAAACTGGTTAACAAGAAGTCGAGATAATGCAAATTTTAGCGCGCGCTATGATTTTGAACTCGCAGATTCACATTTCGAGTGAATGTCCCCCACCACCATCTCTCATGCATTCTGATCGACATTTTACGTGAAAACGGTTTTTTATTTGTCTTTTTTATGGATGTTGCCATGAAGCGCATTACGTAAAACTTTTTATATAAAAAGTACTTGACAAGACGAGGGTACTTGTTTAAAAACGAGCCCTATATCACTTATGCTTACACGGCAAATGTATGCCAACTTTGACCTTCAATATTTCGGCAACCAGTACGCCAAATGTATCTTTTTTTTTAATGTTCTTTAAGTGTATAAATTTTAAAATTAATATGTTTAAAGCTCGTAAAGGTATTTAATTTGTTTATAAGTCTAAAAAATGTTTAAAACTTTAAAAAATTTTCTAGGCTCTCCTAGTGAACCGATTTGAATTTTACAAAAAGCGTTTGAATGTTTGAGCCTTCCTTTATATGTTAAAAAATTTGCAACTATCTGAGGGCCTTATTTAGGGCGTACAATAAATTTGAAAATTTGCTATTTTTTTCCAGTAGACTGGATTGCAAAATTAATATGCAAAACCGATCCGATGGAAAACTCAAATACATCTTTAAAAGCGATATACCAATTTCTTTAAAACGTAAAACATTTGACCAATGTGTGTTGACTGTCATGACCTATGGTGCCGAAACTTGGACATTGACAGCTACAAGTTCTAAAACGCTGCAAATAGCTCAGAGGAAAATGGAAAGATCAATGCTGAGTATATCGCTTCGTGACCAAGTTAGAAATGAAGACTTAAGTCGAAGAACAGTAGTTGCCGATGTAATGAACTGGGCTGGACACTTCGCCCGAATGAGTGATGACAGGTGGACAAAGAGATTGCTTGAGTGGAGGCCAAGGTTAGACAAAAGAAGTAGAGGAAGACCCCCTACACGTTGGGCTGACGATCTCAAGAACATGTCAACAAATTGGATGAAAAGTGCTCAAGACAGAGCACAATGGAAAAAATGAGGAAGGTCCTATGTCCAACAGTGGAGGCAAAGGGCTGGGTGATAATGATGATAAAATAAAAAAGCCAGAAGCTCTTTCAACAGCCCTAGGTAGATTCTCTGCAACTTATCTTTAATTATCCATATATGCATAAGAATTCTTAGATAGTAGTGTCTTTAGTGTCCTCCTCTATGGAGTAAAGCTGGAGATTTACAAAAGATGCTACAAAACGATTAGAAGCATTTGCAATGTGTCATTTCCGCCACGCAAGTAACATAACTATTTTTTTAGAGACTAAGAAAAGATAAAGAAATTATTAATACCGTAAAAAAAACAGAAAATTGGCTTACTTCGGCCACATCATGCGTAATAATAAATACCGATTTCTACAGTTGATTCTACAAGGCCAGATTAAGCGTAAGAAAGTCCCTGGATGTATACTTATATCCTGGCAGTTCACATCGATACTCCATACCGAGCGGACGTTAAATGGTTCTCTGTTATCAACATTCGACCGGTTTTCTCGATTTGAACAGATAAATGTGAAGTGATTAAAAAGCAATCAATTAGTAATAGACTTAAAAATAATAAACTCATCAAATTAAATTTAAAAACAATACAGTAATTTATTTATAATGTTTCCAACGGGAAATGGACCAGGATTCGACAACTACATAGTTAGCCAACAAATACAAAATGTAAACAGCCAGCCATTACCAATCCAGTATCCATCAAACCAAATGAATTGTTACCCACAAATGCAGATTCCAAACAACACACAGGGTCAATCACAAATCAACAATATACAGGGTTATCCACAAATCTCATCACAAATACCAGGTATGTACAATATGCAAATAAATCAACCAACCACTAATTCTTCGACGAATATGATATTTCCGCCCAATCAAGAACAATATATAAATCAACAAAACGCGGCACACAACAGCAATATAAATAACAGAAATAGCCAGCAATACTACAGAATGTCATCAACAAGCGATGACGAACCAGAAAGTGCAAATGTGTCAACAAATAACTCATGGCAAGTAGTTAAAACTACAAAACGCAGAAAAATCAGATCAAATGTAGAAACAGACAAAGAAGATGATACCATTACACTATCGAACAAATATAATACCCTAACGGATACCCAAGAAAATGAAACCAATCAAAATGAAACAGCGCCAAGAATACCTAAACCACCACCAATATTTGTTTACGATGTAAGCGACTTCCCAGAAATGAGGAAAAAATTTACAGAAATAGCTGAAGCTGAACAATACGAAACCAGAACTATGGCAAATAATACAGTCAAAATAATTTGTAGCGATCCAGAAATATACAGAAAATTCTCCAGATATATGAGAGAGAACAACATTATTCATCACACATATCAACCAAAGAAGAAAGGGCCTATAGAGTCGTAATTAAATACCTTCACTATTCACATGCAACAGAAGACATCAAAGAAGAACTGACAAAACTGGGTCACAAGGTAAGAAACATCATTAATGCTAAACATAGGATTACAAAAGAGCCGATAAATATGTTCTTTGTTGACCTTGAACCATCAGACAATAACCAAGATATTTATAAAATTCAGAAACTACAACACTGCAATATACAAATTGAACCACCTATAAAAAACAAAAATATCATCCAATGTATGAGATGTCAATTATATGGCCATTCAAAAACATATTGCAATAGACCATATGTCTGTGTGAAATGTGGAGGACAGCACAGTACAAGCAGTTGTAAAAAGAACAAGAACACACCAGCTACATGTGCTTTATGTGGAGGAGATCACCCAGCTAACTATAAAGGATGCGAATATTATCGTAATTTAAATAGAAATAAAAATATAGCACAAACTACATATAATCATCACCAAAATATGTCGCAAGCACGTAACAGAAACTTTATACCCAACACAGTAAGACCAAATGTAAGCTATGCTAATGCAGCGGGTAATAGACAACCTCCTGCTGCTCCTTCAGATAACCAAGATTCAAACACCATTCTTATGAAGTTTTTAGAAGAATTCAAAGCCATGTTTAATCAAATCTTGCAACAAAACAGCATGGTAATAAACATGCTAAGTAAACTCATATGCAAATAAAATTCTTTCTACGAATAGCAGAATGGAACGCCAATGGCCTGCTGAATCATAAGGACGAGGTGATAATATTTCTACAACAAAATTTTATAGATGTATTATTAATAAGTGAGACACATTTTACAGACAAATCGTATTTTAAAATACCTCAATATCTAACGTACCATACTAACCATCCAGACAAGACAGCCCATGGAGGTACAGCAATTTTGATCAAACAATCAATTAAACATTTCATGATGGAAAGTTATATAACAGACTGTATCCAAGCTACAGTAATTAAAGTGTGCTCATTACCTTACGAAATAACAATAGCAGCAGTGTATTGCCCTCCAAAGCACAATATTAAAAAAACCGATTTCGCATCCTTCTTCAATACTCTAGGTCCAAAATTTATCGCAGCTGGTGACTTCAATAGTAAACACACGTACTGGGGATCAAGATTAATAACAACAAAGGGGAGAGAGCTTTATAGCTTAATGCAAGAAAATAAATACTCATATTTATCAACAGGAACACCAACGTACTGGCCAACGGACCCCAAAAAAAGACCAGACCTCTTAGATTTTTGCATCATAAAAGGAATATCTAACACCTTTATGGACATAGTTCCAAGTTATGATCTATCTTCAGATCATTCACCAATTATTGCAACAATTAGCACCTGCGTTATTAACAAACAACCTACTCCAAAACTGCATGGACCTAGAACAGATTGGAACGTTTACCGAAAAATACTGGATGAAAACATTAAACTAAATGTAAGACTAAGAAGCCCTTCAGAAATAGAAGCAGCTACAAACAACTTTATGACATTATTACAAAACGCTGCAAAAGAAGCGACACCGAACGATGCAGATAAAAATAAAATCGAGAATAGAATAAATATTCCACTAGAAATTAAAAAGCTCATTGCTGAAAAAAGAAGAGCAAGAGCCAAATGGCAACAAAGTCGGAACCCAGCGGATAAAACGTTTTACAATCGCTTAGCCAATAAATTAAAAACACAACTAAAAATTGCAAGAGAAGAGTCAGTCAAAAAATATGTAACACAACTTAATAGATACGACCATTCAATATGGAAACCAATCAAATCATCCTTAAAACCTCAAGCAATATCGCCACCAGTAAGAAAAACCACAAACACACAGAACCAATGGGCAAGAAGCGATAAAGAAAAATCCGAATTATTTGCTGAACATTTAGCAACAGTATTCCAACCACACAACAATGAAGAAGATCAAGAAATTATTAATTATTTAAACTCAGAACAACCGTCAGTAAATCCAATAAAATTAACAACACCCAAAGAACTTAAAGAAGAAATCTTAAAACTAAATATCAAAAAGTCACCAGGAATTGACCTAATAACTCCAAAAATGCTAAAGGAATTACCAAAAAAGGGTATAGTGATCCTTACATATATATTTAACGCAATATTAAGATGTAATTATTGGCCTAACAATCTAAAAATTGCAGAAATACTTTTATTTCCAAAACCAGGAAAGGATCCAAGTGAAGTCTCATCCTATCGACCTATCAGTCTGTTATCAACAATCTCCAAATTACTAGAAAAACTTTTAATAAAAAGAATAGATCCAGGCCTTACAGGCGCAGACTGGATACCAAATTTTCAGTTTGGATTTCGACGAGAACACTCAACTATCCAGCAATGCCACCGAATAACCCATAAAATCAATTCCGCATTAGAAGAAAAGGAATATTGCCCAATGGTATCACTAGATGTACGTCAAGCTTTTGATAAGGTTTGGCATAAAGGACTTCTTTATAAAATTAAACAAATATTACCACCCTTCTTTCGAATACTTACATCATACTTGGAAAACCGACAGTTTAGAACAAAAGTAAATGGAGAAATATCTAAAATGCATCCCATTAAGGCGGGAATTCCACAGGGCAGTGTCCTGGGACCTTTATTATATATATTATATACTTCTGATCTACCAACTTCGCATAACGTAACAATTGGCACATTTGCAGATGACACAGTAGCACTTACCAGTCACAAACACATTAACATAGCTACACAACAACTCCAAGATTATTTGTATGAGCTTGAAAACTGGCTAAAACAATGGAAAATAAAAATTAATGAAAACAAGTCAACCCACGTAACTTTCACTTTACGACGAGAAACACCACCACCAATATATATCAACAATGAGGAAATACCCAGGACTAAAACAACCAAATACCTAGGGCTACACCTGGACCAAACCCTGTGTTGGAAAGAACACATCACCAAAAAAAGAAAACAAATACAACTAAGACAAAAAGAAATCAATTGGTTAATTGGAAAAAACTCCAAACTGTCAATAAATAATAAAATTCTAATTTATAAAACAGTTATTAAACCAATATGGACATATGGCATAGAGCTGTGGGGCTGTAGTAGTAAATCTAATATTGCTATTATGGAAAGATGTCAATCAAAAATCTTAAGAGCAATTGTTGATGCACCCTGGTACGTAACCAACCAACGAATCTATGAGGATCTCAATATCTCAACAGTGAAAGAAGTATACCAGCAAAAGAAATTACAATACATTCAAAAAGTGAACACACACTCCAACCCATTAATTTCCGCAATACCTCAACATCAAGTTATCCGAAGACTAAAGCGACGTTGGCCAACAGACCAGTAACATGGACCCGTGATTCTCTCACTGGAGGGGACCACATCACGCCAGAACCAAGGGACAGGACTTAAACTCATCACATTAACTTATAGAATATATTGTTTTATTCTGATTGTTAATTTATTAGTTATAATAAAAAAAAAAAAAATATCCTGGCTGGTCAATCGTGGAAGTGTACTGATCTAAGGTCAACTGATCTATTTCGAGCTGCTGTGAATAGAATAAGATGGGTCAATCTGGTCTCCAACATTTGGTCGCCAAGTTTAGTGATTTGATTCATTATCAAATCACTATTATTATTTTATAATAATAAAATATACGCAGGTGTAACTAATTTCCACACATGCGTCTATCTAACAATAAGTCACATGAAAATCTAGTAATATTAGTTCATCCATGGCATCAAAAGTTTTTAGCGCAACCATAGTTTAAGTAGATCAATATGAAGCTCTTCCTGGAACTAACCATTATCAAATATAAAAGTGATCAGTAGAAACTTGATAATACTCTATAAAAACCATTATTTCATCCTGTTGGCATGAAAATATGTTAAGAAAATTTCACGCTACTGACGTGTACACGCGTATGACCTATACAGATTTGACTATTTTGTACAAACGTTACCGTATCCAAAACTATAAAACTATTAAATACATTAATTTCCAAGGCGAAGAACTCCATATTTTGTACAGAAATGAGGCAAAAAAAGAAAAAATCTTACCCGAAATACATGTTAATCAAGACCGAATCAGCATACGGTGATTACAAGACAACAAAAGACGAAACACAATTTATGGCGCTTTATACGGGGTCAAAGATCGAAGATAAAAAATTAATAGATCACATCAGAAATACACAAACAAAAGAAAACATGGATTGATTATCTAAAAAACAAATATAACGCTAGAGCCGGAAACACCAGAGATTACCACAAATGAAGAAGTTAATATAAATACACAGAAAGTTCTTAAAACAACTTAAAAAGCTGAAGAAGAGAAAAGCTGCAGGTAAAGACGAAATACCGAACGAATTATTAAAATATTGTAGAGCAACACTGACAGAACAATTCACAATATTAATTAACATAATAATTATAAAACAAAATGAAATAGTGGAAGAATGGAGAAATACCAACATAATTTTGCTACTCAAAAAATTAAGATAAAAAACATGCAGAATACTACAGAGGTGTAAACTTGTTAAATACTACCTTAAAACTCACAACTAAAATTTTACAAGAACTTATGAACCAGGGGATGAGTTTGGTAAATAAACAACTGGGTTTTCGTACTAGGTAGAATATTGTATACAGATGTAATGTTCGTCAGAAATCAAAATACTCAGAAGTCACTAGAGTATAATAGACCAGCATTTCTGTTTCTGATTGACTTAAACTAAGCATTTGATAGATAAAGACTCAACAATGTAATCCATCTTCTGTATAATAGAGAAATTTCTTTAGATATTATACAAACTATTGAGAACATTTACAACAAACACTATTGAACTATTGAAACTATTAACAACAACAAAATGAAAGTCAGAATAGATGGACAACTTAGAGAACCTATAGACATATGCAGAGGAATAAAATACTCTACTAAAAACTCATTGAGCCCTATGATCTTTAATTTAATCATAAATGAAGTCATCAAAAGTATTAAAAAGAAAGAGAATACAGAATTGGAAACAAATAATTAAAATTATGCAGACGAAGCAATACTCGTAGTGACAGATGAAAATAGTCTGCAAAGAATAGACTACAAATTTACCATTAGAGCAAAAGAAAAACGAAGAAGATATGAAAATCTTAACCCAGAAAACTAAAACAATAGTATTGTTCTGAAGCTATTTTCGTGTGGCATTTTAAATTAATTACTATTTAACTGGGAATAAGCCACAATTAAAGATAAAAATACGTTTATCGACGTTTCAATTTCCACTTCGGAAATCGTTCTCAAAATACAAACAGT
Source organism: Diabrotica balteata (assembly GCA_918026665.1). Taxonomy (NCBI): domain Eukaryota; kingdom Metazoa; phylum Arthropoda; class Insecta; order Coleoptera; family Chrysomelidae; genus Diabrotica; species Diabrotica balteata. Next base: position 44,294,081 of record OU898280.1, read on the forward strand.
AAATTAAACAAATTTTGTTTTTTGTTACAAATTGAAAAATTCTTTTAATAATTTAATTTTATCTGACTCATTTATATTGACAATTCAGACATACATTATGCATTTTAAAGTAGACGACTTTAAAATGATATTGCCAATATTGTTGAGTTACGCTCCTGGGACGACTTTACTTATAAGATAGTTCATTCGATTACATGAAATCAACTTTAACTTGAGAATATCCATCAGAAAAAAAAAATCATATTATTCTTCTTCTTTTTCTGCTTTCTTTTTATAAGTAATTCTGCTTGTTAATTGGTGGGTTGATATCTCAATCGAAGGTTCTCAATCCATCTTTTGTCCGGTTGTCCGATAATTCTTCTACCGGTGATTTATCTCTTGCTATTTTGATCACACCGGTCTCCCTATTATACTTAGGTGTTTATCCCATTCTTTTTTTCTGTTTAGTGTCCATTCATTTATGCACTATACGTTATATTTTCTTGTAATGTTATCACTACTCTTTCATTCTCTTAGCTGTAATTCTGTAATTCTTATCAGTAATCTCATATCTGCTGTTTCCATTAGTCTTGTGGCTGTGTTGGGTCTTGTTGTTGATGAATATGTCATTATTGATCTTACACTGACTGTATAAATTCTTGACTTTAACTCAGTGTTAATATGTCGGTTTTACCATATAGTATTATTTATTAATCTTGCTTCTCTCACTTCTTTATCTAGATCTCCGCAGCTGTATAGTGTAATTCCAAGACATTTTATTTCCGTTACGTGTTTAATACTGATGCCATTAATTTCTGTTTTACATCTGATTGATTCTTTGCTGATTACTATTGTTTTATTAATTAATATTTACCTGGGAATAAGCCACAATTACAGATAAAAATACGTTTATTGACGTTTCAATTTCCAATTCGGAAATCGTTCTCAAAATACAAACAGTAAATTAAACAAATTTTGTTTTTTGTTACATAGTGAAAAAAATTCTTCTAATAATTTAATTTTATCTGACTCATTTATATTGACAATTCAGACATACATTATGCATTTTAAAGTAGACGACTTTAAAATGATATTGCCAATATTGTTGAGTTGCGCTCCTGGGACGACTTTACTTATAAGATAGTTCATTCGATTACATGAAATCAACTTTAACTTGAGAATATCCGTCAGAAAAAATCATAGCATGTAATTCGTCTTTAAAAAGACAAACACATGACATGATGACAGTAAAATTCTCCTGTTAGTGATTCCATAGTAAATTTATGAGGGAAAAACCAGGAAAAAAACCTCATAATACTATCCCGACATTGTAAGTATTTGTTCGTGAATTTAGTTTACCTTCAACAAACATCAAAATTCTGATTTTATATGTTACGTTATTTAAAAAACATAAATGATGTATCCTCTATATGTTACTTACTTACTAATACTGGTATTTTCTTATTAATAACTTCCTCTTTCAATATTGGTAACCAGATCCTACTACATTCTGCCGAGGAATTTGCGACACAATTGGCCTCATTTAGCATAATTAGAGCCGCTTCTTTGATTTTTCTTTTTTTACCATCCGTTTCTTTTAGGACTATATTTGAATTATTCCATTGAACCCTATGTTCATTATCCCATGCGTGTTTACATATTTGAGATCTATCAAATTCTATATTTTTAATATAAGATTGATGTTCACTTATTCTAACATTTAATGGCCTTGATGATTCACCTAAATAAAACTGATCGCATTCACAAGGTATTTTATAAATGCAATTCTTTGTCCTTTTCTAAAATTATAACGAATTTTCGTTAGAACAAGTAATTTTGGCTCTATCGTATAAGGATTTAATTATTCCCTTTTTTACATTAATATTGTGATTTGATTTGAAATTTAAATATCTATTGGTGTGTGTTGGTTTTCTATACACCTGAGTATATCCAGTATCGTTCTTAGAGATTAAAACATCCAGGAAAGGTAGCGTGTTATTATATTCCTTTTCCAAGGTATTGTCTTTTCTTTATCCTTTATATCGTTTAGGAATGTGTCCAACAACTAAATAATATGGTTTATATCCTAAACGATATAAACGATAAAGAAGACACAATAACATTTACCATGGAAAAGGAATATAATAACACGCTACCTTTCCTGGATGTTTTAATCTCTAAGAACGATACTGGATATGAGACTCAGGTGTATAGAAAACCAACACACACCAATAGATATTTAAATTTCAAATCAAATCACAATATTAATGTAAAAAAGGAAATAATTAAATCCTTATACGATAGAGCCAAAATTACTTGTTCTAACGAAAATTCGTTCTTGGGGGAGAAACATTTGTTAACATCTGTTTTATTAAAAAATGATTATCCTTTATCGTTTATAAATAAGGAATTTTCAACAATCGATCGAATAGAACAGAACAACTTAAAACGAGATCCTACAGCATACACAAGGAATAATATGAGGAAAATAACAATACCGTACATAAAAGGATTATCAGAAAAACTTAAAAGGATAGGAAATAAATTCAACATTTCAACAACATTCAAAACAACAAACACGTTGAGATCTATTTTGTCCAAAACCAAACCTAATAATGAACAAGAAAGGACAAAGAATTGCATTTATAAAATACCTTGTGAATGCGATCAGTTTTATTTAGGTGAATCATCGAGGCCATTAAATGTTAGAATAAGTGAACATCAATCTTATATTAAAAATAGAGAATTTGATAGATCTCAAATATGTAAACACGCATGGGATAATAAACATAGGGTTCAATGGAATAATTCAAATATAGTCCTAAAAGAAACGGATGGTAAAAAAAGAAAAATCAAAGAAGCGGCTCTAATTATAAATGAGGCCAATTGTGCCGCAAATTCCTCGGCAGAATGTAGTAGGATCTGGTTACCAATATTGGAAGAGGAAGTTATTAATAAGAAAATACCAGTATTAGTAAGTCAGTAACATATAGAGGATACATCATTTATGTTTTTTAAATAACGTAACATATAAAATCAGAATTTTGATGTTTGTTGAAGGTAAACCAAATTCACGAACAAATACTTACAATGTCGAGATAGTATTATGAGATTTTCTTCCTGGTTTTTCCCTCATAATTTACTATGGAATCAATAACAGGAGAATTTTACTGTCATTATGTCATGTGTTTGTCTTTTTAAAGACGAATTACATGCTATGATTTTTTCTGACGGATATTCTCAAGTTAAAGTTGATTTCATGTAATCGAATGAACTATCTTATGAGTAAAGTCGTCCCAGGAGCGCAACTCAACATTTTTGGCAATATAATTTTAAAGTCGTCTACTTTAAAATGCATAATGTATATCTGAATTGTCAATATAAATGAGTCAGATAAAATTAAATTATTAGAAGAATTTTTTTTCACTATGTAACAAAAAACAAAATTTGTTTAATTTACTTTTGTATTTTGAGAACGATTTCCGAATTGGAAATTGAAACGTCAATAAACGTATTTTTATCTTCAATTGTGGCTTATTCCCAGTTATAAATAGTAATTATTTTATTACTTTGTGTACCGATTTTTAGCAAACATCGAGATTACGACTAACCTTATGAAAAGAATAATGCGCATCTTCTTCAAAAGCAAGTAAAACATCTAATGTTGTATTACATATAACTTACAGAGGGACCACCTGATTTGCGTGCATTTTCAACCGTACCAGTTTCTCAAAATTTCTTTTCAATCTTACTTACTAGTAAGTGCGTTATGTGTCTTTCTAGATATTTTTATCAATAAATAAATTATACACTTCGATCTGAGTTCACGATTTGTCTCCATATCCAATCATCGTGAATATTTCAATTCTTTGCTTTACAATCAAATTCATTTCTACTTTCATACTACTTTCTACTAATACAGAACATTCACGTATTATTACTATTATGGTACTGTTTAATTGTTATTGAACGTTACTAAAAATAATTACATTTCACTAAAAAATGCAATTGCAATTGATAATAAACAATTTATTTTCTAAGCGCATAGCTTTTAAATTATATCCATTAGACCACGATTATTCTACTTTTTTGGAATGAGCTCATTTTTATCGATCTAAAAATGTCATAAAATATAAGGTGTTACATTTAAAAAAAAAGAGCCGATGACTTCATCACCTTAATGTGTATCACCTTGTATAATGAAGTTATATTGTAAAACGTAAAACAGTAAATTTAAAAATCGACGTGTTTTAGATTTTTTAAAAGAGGCTTTTCATTTAGGAAATATCGAATATATTCCATACTTTACGGCCACACTGTATAAAAATGATCAACGCCAGAAACATGCACTCCAAATTCCTGAAGAAATTGAAGAGGAAAATAACACACTTGAGAATGAAATAAGACTGGTGATCAGTAAACTCAAGTATAACAAAGGACCAGGTCCAGGTAAGATGACATCATAAGTGCTCAAAACTAGAAAAATAACTGTAATAAAATTACTTTACTTGCTCTGTAACAAAATATAGCATTCCAAACAATGGCATGACGACTGAACAAATGCTACAATAACGACAATACATAAAAAGTACAGCTTTGATAAATGCGACAACTATAAAACCATCCCTCTTATCTCACATGCCAGCAAAATGATACTACCTACAGTCCTACAATCAATGAGGGAATGAAAACTTTCCTATACCCCAAGAGCAAACCGGAGTTACCAAAGGTAAAAGTACTAGAGAATATCTTCTGAATATAGGACAAATAATAGAAAAATCTAGAGATTTCAATATCTCACTCACTATACGTTTGTTTTATAGATTATGGCAAAGTGTTCGACGAGGTCAAACGACAAAACTTTTGGCAGATACTTAAAGAAGTAGACGTATCACGACACTTAGTTTCGCTTATAACTGCACTATACGAACACACTACTGAAACAGTAAAAGTGCTTGACACATTCTCAAACGAAATCCATTCAGAACAAGGTATCAGAAAAGGATGTATACTGTCTCCAAAATTGTTTAATATATATGGAAAGCATATTATAAAACGAACGCTTAAAATATGGAAAAGATAAATCTCAATAAATGGCCTAAAAATTAACAGCCTACGGTTTGCAGACGACACAGCCCTTCTTGCAAATAGTCAAGAAGAGTTAATTGATCTCAAGCGATTGGTGGAAAATAAAAGTCAAATATTTGTTTTACATTTAAAAATTTCAAAGACAAAGATCATGATAGTGGATAGACTACATATCAATAATGCACACGTAACCACTATTGACCGGTATGAGGTTGTGAGCTCATATTTATGACTAGGATCATTGATCACAAACACAGGGTTACTACAGAAAGATGGCCAAAATATGGAAATACTCTCAAATTTCACGAACTCTAACAATTAGGCTGATCAAATTGTTACGAATTTCGTGGACTGGCCACATTACAAATAGTTCAAAACTAAAAGTTAGCAAACGGCTATCCAGCAAACTCCGTTTTCAACAATTAAAACACTTTGGACAAGTTATAAGAGAACATACACAGAAACCTGGAAAGACTTATTGTCCAAGGAAAGGTAGAAGACCGAAGATCGCGAAGAAAATCTTCAACAAGATGGATCGATACAACTACAGGAATAACTACGCATGAGTTAAATGAAATGATCAGAGACATAGATCTTTTTTTTTAACCTATTCTCTATCCTTCCATTGTTGGATATAGGTCTCCCCCAGTTCTCTCCAACTTTCCCTATCTTGAGCTGTTCTCTACCATGTGGGACCTCCTTATTTCCTGATGTCATCTTTCCACCTCATCTGTGGTCTGCCTCTTGATATCTTTGTAATGTATAGACGCCACTTTCCGATGGCATTGTTCCATCGTTCGTCTTGGAGACATTCATTGTGTCCAGACCATTTCCATTTCAGTTTTGCTGCTTGTTCTATCGCATCTACTGTCTTTGTTCTGGTTCTGATCCACTGGTTACGTTTTCTATCTTTGAGTGATACACCCAACATTTGTCTCTCCATCAGTCTTTGTGCCTTCCTTATCCTATCCAAATTGGCGTGTGTAAATGTCCATGTCTGTGCTCCGTAGGTGAGCACCGGTATTATACAGGAGTTATATACCTTGCTTCGTAAGTATAGAGGGATTGTTTGATTTTTTAGAACGTAAGAAAGGTTGCCGACCGCTGCCCATCCCACTCTTACTCGTCTCGATATTTCGGCTGTTTCATTTTCTCTGTTAGCTCTGATTGCTTGTCCTAGATAGATATACTCATTTACGTGTTCTATTTTTTCAGTTTGTATTTTTATTGCATCTTGGTCTTCCGTGTTTGTCATTACTTTTGTTTTGTTGAAGTTAATTTTTAGGCCTTTTTGCAGTGATTTTTCATGAAGTTCATTCAGCATTAATTCCAGTTCTTGTCGTTCCGAGGAGATCAGCAGTATAGCATTCGCATATCTAAGGTGATTTACATAGGTATTTTCCGTTAACACATATTCCTCTGTTTTCCCAATCTGTTGATTTTATTATATCTTCGAAGGTCAAGGTAAACCGTTTAGGTGAAATTATATCGCCTCGTCAGACTCCTCGTTTAACTTTTATATTATCCGTTATTAATTTGTCGTCCAGAATTACGGTCATGGTTGCGTTTTGGTAAATATCATGTATCAATTGTCGGTATCTTGAATCTATTCTACTAATGACCAGAGCTTCTTCAACCGCCCAGTGTTCAATGCTGTCGAAAGCCTTTTCATAATCTACGAATGCTAAGTACAGCGGAAGGTTGTATTCATTGGTTTTCTCAATTAAGATTTTAAGCGCATGTAGATGGTCGATTGTGCTGTATCCTTTCCTGAATCCGGCCTGTTCCACTGGTTGGTAGTTATCAAGTTTATAGGTTAGTCGGTTGTTTATTATTCTTGTGAAGGTTTTATATAGTTGTGACAAAAGGGAAATAGGACGGTAGTTGTTTAGGTCTGTTCGGTCTCCTTTCTTATTTATTAGGATTGTATTGGCATTTCTCCATTGTTTAGGTCTTTAGAAACGGAAAATACATAAAATTACGATTACCAGTACACTTCTTCCAGGGGACAGTATTTAGGAAAAATCTTAGTATTTTGAGTAATAAACTTAATGGCAATCGAACACAAATAATGTCTCCCACACTTCAGCTTGATGAAGTTACAGGAATTATTGGTCATGGTTTACTCGAAGCTTCTCTAGCGGTCCAAGGCAGGGAAGGATGGAGAACAATGATACAAGCGATCGAGACATGATGCCACTATCATTTCTTTCAGCAGATAGAAAATGATTGTATCCAAAAATTAAGTGACAACACACATTATTATCGATAATAATTTATAAGCACGTGTTTACATTTCCAAATGAAACCAATGCATACCAAAATAAAGAAGATTCATAGTAACTTAAATTACATGGAATTATACAACTAAAAAATGACACTGGCAGAGTTTCTCAAAACAAATGGCACACGACTTCTACGGAACATAAAGAAAAATATGGAGAATAATCAGACAACAAATAAAAAAATAAACAAACTAATAAAAACCAAACACATTCAGAAGGAAATATGGGTAGACTATTTTCGATCCCCATTTGCTAAAGGTGACGATATTGTATCACCAACACCAGAGGTGACGACAAACGAAGAAATAAATATTGAGGAGTACGAGGTAAAGGAAGCATTAGGGATATTAAAAAAAAGAAGATCACCAAGAGAGGACAGAATACCGGAAGAACTTCTAAAGTTCGAAGGACCAGATCCAACCAAAAAACTATAACAACTAATCAAAAAAAATAATAGAACAAAACAAAATTCCTCAAGAATGGAGATCAAGCATCCTAATAGCAATCTTCAAAACGGGACACAAATCGGACCTGGAAAATTACAGAGGAATTAATTTATTAAACACAACATTAAAATTAACAACCAAAGTGATAACAAATAAACTTAATGAAATGATAACATGAATGAAGTGATAACAAATAAACTTAATAAAATTATAACACTAGCAGAAGAACATCAAGGCTTTATGTCGAGAAGATTATGCTCCAACGCTATATTTGTAATGAGTCGTAAAGATTCTAAACTAAAAACGAAGGACGTGAAGGTGTTTAGAGGGCCAGAATGTGGAAGTGACCACCATATGATTATTGCAAAAGTAATGGTGAAATTTAAGAGAGAACAATCAAGTCACAAAAATGATGAAGTAACAGACATAGGAACAACCATAGAAAACATAAAATATAACCTGGAAAGCTTTAAACAAGATTCGACAAAGTTCCTATATAAAATTAGAATAGCTCAGAAAATAAAAAATATAGAAACAAAGGACTTAGACCCCGAAAGTCTGTATGAGGTAATATAAAAAATATATTCATGAAGCGGCAAATGAAGCACTGGGAAAAGTTGAAAATCGGAAAAAAGGAAAACCTGAATGGTTGTCAACGGAACTAGAAGAGAAAGTTCTCAAGAAAAAACAAGCATATCACATATGGTTTTAATCCAAAGATCCTCAAGACAGAGAAATATACGCTAAATGGAATTAGAGAAGTTAAAAAAGACGTGGATAAGGCGAAAAATATAAACTGGGAGGCTAAGTGTGATGAACTGGACAGATTTATGGGTGGAACAAAAGTGGCGCAAGCTTGGAAAACATTAAAACAGTTTAGGAAAAATGAGAAAAATGAAGACAACATTTCTCTCATTAAGTTAAATGAATGGGAAGAATATTATACGAAACTGCTGAAAGAGGATAGAGTAGAGTACAGATGGAAAAGATAAGGGAATTAATAGACAACAGAGACGAAAGACAGGAAATCCCTATAATAACATTATCTGAATTGACGGAAACCTTAAAATGAGGTTAAAAACGGAAAAGCCGCAGGGCCTGGAGACATTCCCATAGAGCTGGTTAAATATGGGCCGACTGCACTTTTAGAATTAATAGTAGACCTTTTCAATAAATGTATGTGTGGAGACCAGGAAATTCCTAAAGATTGGAATAAATCTTATATAAGCTCCATATATAAGAGAGGGAATAAAAGAGACTGTCCAATTATAGAGGTATTAGTGTGACGAGCTCTGTGGGCCGGTTGTACGGCAGAATATTAAAGAAGAGGGTTGAAAGACAGATACAAGATATTGAAGAACAAAGCGGCTTTCGTACCGGGAGATCCTGCCTTGATAATATATTTATCCTACGACAAATAATTGAAAAGCGTGTCGAAAGAAGTAGAGAGACCCATTTGGTATTTATAGACCTTGAGAAAGCATATGATAGTGTCCCGTTAAAGAAAATGTTTGAGGTCCTCAAAAGGTCCGGATTGGATTCGACGTATATCCGAGCGATATATAAATTGTACGAAAATGCAGTTAGTTGTGTAAAAATTGGAACCAGAACCTCAAATGAATTTAAAGTCACTAAAGGCCTAAAGCAAGGATGCTGTTTGTCACCGACACTCTTTAAAATATACGTCCAAGAAGCATTGAGGAATTGGAGAAATAAATGTAGATTTATGGGCATCGAAGTGGGACAAGAAACTCTGTATACATTGTTGTTTGCAGATGATCAGGTGGTGGTTGCAACCGATGAGGAAGATATAAATTATATGAATCGAAAATTATTTGAGGAATATGCCAAGTGGGGGCTTACTGTAAACATAAGCAAAACAGAATATTTAAAAATTGGAGGAAATACCACAGATCTGAGGCTTGAAAACGCAGTCATAAAAGGCTGCAACCAGTATAAATATCTGGGAAGCATCATATCAGCAGATGGCAGAGTTAAGATAGATGTACAAAACCGAATAACCCAAGGGAAAAAATGCATCCGAATACTGAATTCATTACTGTGGTCTAATAAAATAAAGATGCATACCAAATTTCGCGTATACAGAGCAATTGTAGAACCAATTACCACATATGGTGCCGAATGTTGGACGATGACAAAGAATGAACGAGATAAAGTAGACGTTGTGGAAATGGATTATCTTAGAAGGTCATGTCGAGTATCGAGAATGGAAAGAATCAGGAATGAGGAAATACGAAACCGTACAGGAATTAGAGATACTCTTTCAGATAGAATACAAGGAAGGCAATTACAATGGTATGGTCACGTGATGAGAATGGAGGAGGAGCGGTGGCCAAAGAAAGCCTTAATGTATGTTCCGCCAGAAAGAAGGAAAAGGGGAAGACCACCAAATTCCTGGAGAAGAGAAATTACAAAAACAATGCAATCTAGAGGCTTAGAAGAGGGAGATTGGAGAGATAGGAAAAGATGGAGGCTGAAATGCGGGAAGCGGCAATCGCCGTAGGACCCCGTTATATGATGATGATGATATCCACTTATTGTACGCAAGAGACATACATCTAAGAATAATCAAAACGATTGAAAATATCTACCAGAACAACACAATAAAAGTAAAAGTAGAAGAGGAACTAACTAATCCAATTGAAGCTGGCAATAGAATAAGACAGGAAGATTTCATGAGTCCTCTATTGTTCAACCTGATTATGGATAAAATAATATAAAATGTAAGAACTAAAAAAGGATACCAAATGGGAGAAAAACAACTTAAAATAATCTGATATGCAAACGACGCAATCTACTACTCTCTCAAAGTGAAGATGATTTATAACGTAAGCTTCACCAATTTAATATAATCGCCAGAAAATTTAACATGGTAATTTCCCCAAAAAAGATAAAATGCATGGTTACAACAGCAAATTTACTAAGATGTAAATTGGAACTGGAAAGTCAGATAATAGAACAAGTGATGGAGTTTAAATATCTAGGCATGACATTATCTAGCTACGGACAGCTCGAAACCAAAGTGGAAAATCAAGTGAATAGAGCAAACAGAGCCGCAGACAGCCTAAATGAATCAATATGGAGAAATAAAAGTATCGAAAAAGAAACGAAAGGCAGAATTCACAAAACAGTCATCAGACCAATAATGACATACGCGGCAGAAACAAGACCTAATACAGAGAGGACAAAAAGGATGTTAGAAACAGCAGAGATAAAAACACTTTCTATATAAAAAGAAGAAGAAAAAAAAATTACACCGAACTCTTGTAAAACTTAGAAATCTTACAATGAAACTTACAAATATTTGTGCAAAATATCTTGCAAAATTAGTGATTATAGTTCCCACATATCTTATTGAGAAGATGCCTTAAGAAGGTTATGTAATGGATAATTTTACAATTTTTAATATAACTTACGTGCAGTCAGAAATTAAATTTTTACTGATAAGGAACACATGACTGACTCATTAGATGAAAAAGATTATAGTCAAAAAAAAATAAGTTGAACCACGACCAGCGACAAAGCATGGCGCACTTATTTTGCTTTCTTGAACCGCTGACAGTATATAAAATTGTCTAAAGACGAATTGTTAGTCATAATTATGAAAATTTATATTTTGATAATGCGATTTTGCATTGTACCCAAACTCTTTTCTGTATTTACCAGAAATTATTTCTAGATTTACCACCATAAAGCCAGTTTCGTATCCAACACATTTTTAAAATTGATGTTAACGATGTGAAGGACAGAATCGATTGAATATTTCTTCTTCTATTTACTAAACATATGACCTTATCAGTTTCAGCTTTCTGTGAGTGAAAGCAAGTTTTGGTAGTAAAAAGGGGTAAAACAAATATAACTCTACATGCAGAATATGTTAGCAAATAGTCTGCATAAAGGTATATACCTAGAAAAGTTTACTGTAATAAAAACAATTGAGTGGTTGAGTGGTTTCCATTCCTTTATGGGCGAAAAGTATGAACATATACATATTTTCATGTAAAAATCATTTGAGAAAGTCTTCATACAGATAAACAAAGTTCGAGATCTCCTCCATATTGTTAGGCAGAAAGGTCAGTTACTCGGTCAAATAATAAGAGGCAATAAATATTACATCCTTTGCCTGTTTATCCAAGGTAAAGTTAAGGGTAAAAGCTGGATAGGCTGTAAAAAACTCTCATAGCTACGAAATATACGACATTGGACCGGGCAAGGAATAAAGCACTTGTGCCGGGCAGCAATGAACAGGGATCAATTCAACGAAATTGTCATGGAGATAGCACACGCCTGAAAACAGGCATTTAAGTTATAATTAAAAGTTGTATTCATGGTATAATTTTATCCATTAAGTATAAATATAAAATATTTTAAGTGCTAATAATGTTTGCAACAAATTGTGTATATATCAACATAAAGCCAAATTAGTTATCTTCTTTTTTCACTGAAGCCCTTGATAACTTGTTATTTCAGAGACAAATAATAATTAAACTTTATAACATATTGCAGATGATGGCAACCGCAACATAACCAACAAAATTCATTTAGGGTATAATGAAAACTTGTTTCTTTATAGTGGCAATTTAGGTAAATAGGGATATTTGTTTGAAAAAAAAATTATTTGGCATTGTATTGAAAAATATTTGTTAAAAAGTAAGTCAAATGCAAAAGCTAAAATAGCAAAAACATAATATTGTATTTTCGACAAATGTTTGTAATTCTTTTGCAAGAAAGTACAATTTCTCGTATAATAATTGATTTTATACTTGTCAAACCATCCATCTACGTGAATATTTTGTGTAATGTCTATGCGATATTGAATTGAAGTAATCTTTCAGCAAGTATGATCTAACAATTAACAAACATATCATTCACTTATTGCAACTCTGATGTAGATACTGATTTCCTTTTTCTGGAGTAATATTTACAAACGGGGGGCATGTTTTTAAATCTGATTAAGGTAGTCGAAATACTATTTCCGTGTATTATAAATCGTAAAGAAGTGTAGATTGGGAGTTCGTACAAACAATAAAGGGTAAATGTACAAACTAACCTTTAAATCGACTTTTCCTACATCAAATAACCCAGAAGCAACATCCAACGATGAAAACTCTCGAAAACAAACAAAAAACAACTGAAAAAGCAAACCCTCAAAAATTCACCTGAATGAACTACTGTCACAGTGTTCCGTAGTAGTTCACATGCACACGCGCGTACGCACAGCTGATGCGACCGAAAAAGAAGAAGTGGCAAGCAAAAACAACTAAAGAGCGGCCAACAATTAGGTTAAGTTCCGCGGTTCGCGTAAAGTAAGATCACGTTGACTTGTCGATGATCGACTGTTTTGAAAGAGCTGCTTGTGTATGTATGTGCCGCCAAAGTGCTTGGCGTCGCGACGGGCAAATGGGGGTGGGGCACACTGCACACTCTCAGGTGTTTGAGGCGTCCTGGTCGTCGAGGCGTTCGTTCCGTAGTAGGCGTAGGTGTGTGAGTTTTGTGGGTGAATGTATTGTACGAGAGTTGAAACTGAACGCGATAGAGGCGCCAGGGCTAGTGTCACGCCGTGGCCGGTGCTCGCCTCACACTGCTGTGAAACTTGTTTGGCGACGTTGCCATACTGCAATTTTATTAAATCTCCTGGATTATCCTTTGGCCCTTTTGACAATGGCATATCTTAAAATAAATACACTTTTTCTACATGTACTTGCCTATACGTAATAACCGACAGTAAAAGTCATATAAATTTACCTTTGGCAAGAAACGAAAAATTTTATTTTTCTTATATATACGAGGATCGGGCAAAAAGTTTTATATGATAACAAGATTTTTCTCTATATTCTCTATATTTATATTTGTAGATATCGAATATGGTTAAATGTCGACTGTCAAATTTGTTTTGTCGCTTAACTTTTTTACGCGTTCTTTCTGAGATTCATCGCAATTTTCCTACGGGACGAGTTTACACGATTTTTATACTTATTGGAGCTATAAAATATAAACCAAAAATATTGGATATATTGTAAAATATATCCAATATACAGTATATATATATATATATATATATATATATATATATATATATATATATATATATATATATATATATATTGGAAAGTATATATATAGTATATATATATACAGTATATATATATATATATATATATATATATATATATATATATATATATATATATATATATATTGGAAATATTGTAAAATAGAATAAAAAATGCTACGTAACTGAGAAACGGTATATATCTTAATCAATATTACACAAAGAAAAGGAAACACAAACACCTTCTTCTTCTTTGAGTGCCTCTACTATTGGATATTGGATATCATTATGGCGAGTCTAATTTTATTAACTGCTGTTTTGAATAATTCGTTAGTGGTACAGCCAAACCACTCTCTTAAATTTCTCATCCAGGACATCCTTCTACGGCCTGGATTTCTGCGTCCTTGGATCTTTCTTTGCATTATATTTTGTAGGAACGTGTACTTTTGCCTCTCATCAAGTGGCCTAAGTATTCAAGTTTTTTCTTTTTTATATTCATAATAACTTCTGGATCGTTATTTATTCAGCGTATTACCTCTTCATTTGTAATTCTATCTACCCAACTTATTCTTAGGATACGGCGGAAGCACCACATCTCAACGCTTTCAAAATTTTTAATATTCCTTTGTTTAAGAGTCCATGCCTCAACACCGTAAAGCAAAGTGTTGAATACATAAGACACCAATGCATTCCTATTTCATTTATCCCTATTCAGAGTCAGGTCTCCTAATTACATTTTTCTATAATTTTCTATCTTGGTCATACCAATATCAATTACCTTTACCGACAAATCCTGTCTCTGTATCCCAAGTATCTCTGTTGCGATACTTGGTCAAACAAAGTCTTCTTTGGTCTTTTTTATTACTCCTTTCAAGAAGTTGCAAATAAGGAACTCTTCAAATTAAGTGATTAAGTCCTCGACCTTAAACGTACTCGAATCATTATAACCTATACTCCTTCACTTTGGCGTCAATTTGTGCCACCGTTAACTTCTTCTTATATACTCATTCTTAATTTTATTATTTTCTTTGCGCTTTATTTATCCATCCATACAGTCTTACTTTCGCCACATGCATTTGCTACTAATTTTTTTTTGTAACTTACTTACACCACAATGTTACAACCCTTCGGGTATTTTTACCAACTTGATGACATCTCTCCATTCGTCTCTATGGTGTGCAACCTCTATCCAATTCTCCACGTTAGTAGGTTTTAGGTCTACTATATTATCTCTCCATCGGAGTTAAGGCAATCCATATGAATCCTTCTTCTTGTTGGGGATTCTTCCCATATCAGCCTCAATATTCTTTCATCAGACTGTCTTCTGATATGGCCTGCCCACTGAAGCCTTCTGGACTAGTTTTATTTATATTTCTTGGAGCTCTTTGTTAGTTCTTATACTATATTGTCCTGCTCCTCCATCAAGCAGAGGCTTAAAGATCTTGTTTAGGATTTCTTTCTCCAAAAGACGTAGTTGCTCTTTGTTTGTCTTTATTATTGTCAACGTTTTGCTACCATACATCAATATAAGTCGTATGACTGTTTTATACAGTTGTATATTTGTCTTCTTCTTCTTCGTTTTATGTAGATATGACTGTTTATTTTTCAATGTGCTTCCAGTAAGTTGTCATTCCATCGTTTTTGCTGGGCTTCTTACTAATCGTCTTCTTATTGAAAAACCGTCTCTGAACATCTTTAGTACTCTATTTGTTGTCATTTCGCTTACATGCTCGTTCTATTCTACTCTTCTATTTCTTACCCAGTTCTTGATGTTCTCTACCTCACATCTATGTCGTATATATGTACTTCTAGCTCTCTCCCATAGTGTTTCATCACCAAATTTTTTATTTCACCAAAGTCTATTCATCTGTGCTTTCTGTTTCTTGCGTATGTTACTAACATACCTTTTAGTCTGGTTCATTACTGTTTCGTAAATGCTGCCTTTTATTTCCTTCCGAATGTTTTTATTTCTCCATATTGTTTCATTCGGGCAACCTGCGGCTCTGTTTGATCTATTTACTTGATCTTTGACTTCTCTTTTCGAGCTTATTAAGTAATGTCATCTTTAACTTATCCGTGTGTATATAACACATAACAAAACGATACATTATAAGCTTAAAAATATGTAATTATTGCTATCCTCAAAGGCAAGGTGTAGTTGCTTAAGAAGTATAGCCAATCCATTTAGACATTAATATGGTATCGATAAAGGAGATGATCCACACAAATAGAAACCATTTTGTTAAAGACGATAACAATTCAATTTTATATTATACAGGCAACCTACGACTCTGTTTGCTCTATTCACTTGATCTTCCACTTCCGTTTCGAGCTTGTCTTAGCTAGATAGTGTGATGCTTGGATATTTAAACTCCATTACTTATTCTATTTTCTGACCCTCTAGTTTTTAATAACATTTTAGTAAATTTGCAGCTATAACCATGCATTTTGTCTTTTTTGCTGAAATTAACAAGTTAAATTTTCTGGCGATTATGTTAAATTTTTGCAGCATACGTTGTAAATCATCTTCACTCTGAGACAGTAGTATTGCGCTGTCTGCATAGCCGATTATTTTAAGTTATTTTTTGTCCCATTTGGTATCCTTTTTAAGTCCCTACTTTTTTATTATGTCATTCATGATCAGGTTAAACAATAGAGGACTCAGGACATCTATTCGTCTTATCACATTGTCAGTTCAATAGGGTCAGTTAGTTCGTTTACTTTTATAGTGTTCTTTTGGTAGAAATTCTTTCTTAACCTCGACTTCTTTGCTTCGATCTCAAACCTAGCGAAAGTTTCCTTCATCCCTAATCTGGTGTTTCCTATTAGATTTATATCTTCCGCAAATGTCAACAGTAAATTTAGTTTTTTCTCGATGGAATATTGTAGTCAGTGTTTTTTATTTGTGCACTTCTAGTTATATGTTTCAAAGCTAAGATATGGTGAAAGTGCATCTCCCTGTTGTAGTCCATTGTTTAGTGTAAATGTCTTCGAATATGGGTGTCCAACTCTCACCTTACACCGTAACCCTTTCATACACACCAGTATCAAATTGAATAGTTTTTTAAATGCTCAGTCATCATCATCATCAGTTGGCGCTACAGCCTTTCGTGAGCCTTGGCCTGCTTCAAAACATTCTTCCATCCTTCCCTATCGAGTGTCTGTCTTCTTCAGCCCCTCACTCCAATCTTCCTCAGATCTTCCTGTACATCGTCCAGATATCTGAGTTTAGATCGCCCCCTTCTTCTTTCTTCTTCCGACCGGCCTGTTTAGCATAGTTATTTTAGTGGGATTACTCTCATCCATCCGCATAACGTGGCCCACCCACCTTAGGCGGTTTATTTTGATGGTCTTCACAATATCTGCATCACCAAAAAGTCTATAGAGTTCAAAGTTATATCGCCTTCTCCACAGACCCAGTTCGTTTACTCCGCCATATATGGTCCTCAATACTTTTCTTTCAAAGATTCGTAGTAACTTTTCATCTCGGGTCGTCATTGTCCATGATTCCGATCCGTATGTGAGCACTGGGCGTATTATTGTTTTATAAAGTTTGCACTTTGTTGCTATTGACAATACTTCTCGCTCTTAGTTGAGGACCCAGAATTAGAATATAACTTTTCCGATACGCGCTGGTTGACCTTGTGTTATCTTTTTCTTTCTAACAATCATAAACTTGGTCTTCTTTACGTTTATATTTCATAGAGTCCGTATTGTTGAGTATATTACATGATTTTGTTCATGAAGACTTTTAGGTGTTCTACGTTATCCGCAAATGCTATGGTGTCTTCTGCATATCTGATATTGTTTAGCCGTTACGCGTTTAGTAGAATGCATCTTCACATATTTATAGACATATTTATTCACATACATTCTTTCTTATAAAGCGGCCATCACAGAACCTCTTAGGGAACTTTATCATATGCTTTCTCAAGATCAATGAATAACCTATGAGTGTTTGTTACTTTATTCCTTAATTTTTAATCAGCTCTTTTTAATGAAAATTTTAATTGTCGTTAATCTGCATTGCAGAAATCCAAATTGATTTTCGAAAATTTCGGCATCTTTACGAATCAATATTTCCCATATTTTTATGGGTTGACTAAGTAATTTTATTGTGCCATCGTTTGTGCATTGTTGTATATATTTGTTTTTTGTATTTGTAAGCAGATACCAATACACTGCTTTTCCATTCGTTGCTAAAGCCCTCCACACTTCCCCAAGGACATCATCTGATCCAACTGCTTTTCCTTTCTTTATTTTTGAAGTGATTGAGTAACAAGTGTTTATTTCGGCTATTTAATATATCTTTTCTTCACCCTCTATGGAAATACCTATGATCGTATAAATATATAGTAGATCGTATACTATTTAGATCATTTTCAAGATCTGTGTGTGATCTATTTTCTTGCCACTATTTGTATAGTTTTATATTCTTTATTTTTTCTTGAACTTCGGTTGACCACTACTAAGTCTTTTATTTGCAAACTATTTTCCTGAAGTTTTTTCAAGTATTTTAATAGGAATATCTCTAAATATACTAGCCATATTAATACAAATTATATTGGGCCTTTCATGCCCTAGCTAATTTTTTCTCCTATTCTTCCGTATCTTTTAATATTTACGATTTCATTTTTCTTAGTAAGTAACCAGCAACTTATGTTGTTTACTGACACTCTTGCTAACTATTAGTTTTCTTGCGGATCTTAGATTCTCGTGTAGCTTATAGCTTTCTATTAGCTTCCTCTCTTTTGAAAGAATATTTCAATAATTTCCATATCTAATACTGCTGCTAACTCCAACGTTGGCTCCAGCTCTTACTTCTAGTGCTATTCAAGTAACCACTGCTCAAAACTGATCATTTTAATATTAATATAAATAATCACCCAAGCACAAATTAAACAATGTTAGTATGCAATTATAAAAATACAGTTATACTGTACCTACTTTTTAGTTTTATTTCTCTGATAATTTTTCAACTGTTCTAACAACCATTCTTAATTTCGGTTTTTTGTTGTCATGTGGAACAATTTCACCCAATATGTCAACATTAGACTGATAATTGCATTCAGTGCAATTTTCAATCCCTATGACAACACGATCGAGTTTGACAACTTCATCCAAATAAATTTTCAAAATGTTACGTTTCTATAAAACCATACTTGAATCTCGATTAAGAACACCACAACAAGATTATAAATATTACGCGTGGTAATAGATCTTCTATAGTAGAGAACAGCAACGAATCTAATGTTAACTTAAATTTTAATAATTGTACTTTCACTAACTGTACTTTTTAAATAATAAATGTTTCGTTATGTTGAGTTATGATTTTTTTTTTTTCGAAAAATTATCCGCCGAATATCCTCGGACATTGATGAATGCCTCATAATTTCATGACAAATTTCTTAAGCTCGTTGCTTGGTAACAGCCTTTGGCTTCGTGCTGTTACCAAGGAACAAGCTTTCGATTGTCATGAAATTATATCGTCTGTTATCAATATCCTAGGGATATTACTACTGATAATTTGTTTTGTTAGTTATATAAAAAAATCATTTAAAAATGAAAATAATTACTTTTTATTAGATGAAGGTGAAAAAATCATATGTATAGCATGGGAATAAAGTGCCTTTTCCTCCCTTCAATAATTACTGTAGGTAGTAAACTTTATTCTCGGGAGGAAAGTAGCACTTTGCTCCCTTGTTATATAAAAAGCTATTAATTTATTAATGTTTGTATTTTGTGAAAGATTTTGGAAGTGGAAATTGAAACGCCAATAAACTTATTTTAACCTTCAACTATGGTTTACTCCCATTAAAATACTAAATTGCATTAAGATGCCACAAGAAAATAGCTTCAGAAAAAATATTGGAATAAAAAGTTACAGAATTTGAAATAATGCACGCATGGTATCATAATACTGCATCAGATCCACAAACAAGTGGCTGTTATAGCATTCTGCAGATTAAAACACGTGAATTTGCGCCGCTTAATTAACTGCTGGGTTTTAAATACTCTGTGGTATCAGTTTATTAAAGCCGCGACCTAGGTACTTCTTGAAATTATGTCGTCTGCTTTTCGTATCTCTGTCAGTCTGTGTATAACTTTTTGAGAAATATCACTTTAAAAAACAGTCTTAGTATCTTAAAATTTAGTATACATGTCCTTTTTAATCAAAATAAGTGATAATAATTTGTGGTAAATAGAAAAGAAGTTTTAAAATTTATATTTTTAATACATATACATGAGATATAATTTTTATTATTATCTCTCAAAGCATGACTTTTTGAAAATGAGTGGTTACTGGTTAGTGGACTGCCAGAAAACCAGAAAACGGTATATCTGACCATGGATTCGGAAGCAGTACGATACGTAACCACGAGAAGTAGCTAGATTTACTCCCATTAAGGCAAAGGCAAAAAACTATTGCTGCTTCTTACATTTTCCATGAATCGTTTACTCACGGGATTATTTCCCGAATTTTCCATCGGTTGGCCGTTCTGCGATGTGTTTGGCTGTACAAAATTGGCAGCGAACATCCATTGTTCCCCAAAAAATGCTCAGTGACTGCGTCTTCATCATATAGCATTGCTTCTGCGTCTTCCTGCAAGCGATTTTGTGCAACACGCACCCTTTGGTTGCGTATATTTCTTTGGAAAGAAAATTGTGGTAGTTGTCGTTCTTGTTGTTCTTGTCGCTGTTGAGGTATCTCTCGTTGCGATTCTTTTTTTTTGTATTTGTGCCTCTCGGGTCAATCTAGCTTGACGGTTTTCATCGTTCTCCTGAACTCAATGGAGACGTTGCCTAGTGGCGTCACGGTCTCTTCTACTGGTGGATTCCTGACATTGGCGTTCCTGCCGAACTACTGAATCTCGGTCTAGTCGACCTTGCCTTTCAACGTCAGCCTCCAACGATCTTCGCGTCCTCTGTAATGCGGATTGTCCCTACTGCCTGCTTAATCTAGCTTCAGAACTCTCTTCGTCGTCACGTTGCCGCTTAGATTTCGCTTACTGAGCTCGGTATTCTTCATTTTCGCAGCCAAAATTTTAGGATTTATAAACCTTCAAAAGAATTAAATGTTTAAAATTAAAACAGCGCGTGGCAGTTAGGAAGTGCCGACAGAGGTGAATACGATTTATAGCGCGTTATTAAAATATGTGGGTTAATGATTTTTTTTATATAATAATATCACACACTTTAGTTCTTTAAAGTTTGAAAAATCTTAATTTTTCCTTTGAAAATTTTGTTTAATGATTGTATTAATTTTCAAGATGCAAAAATAGATATTTAGCTCATATATGGTTAAATATATGTGTATTAATTAATTATGTAATTAGAATCCAAACCTCTGTTTTACCCCATTTGTTAATACCTCCTAACGTAACCTAGTCTAGTTTGTCTTAATAAAAATGTCTTGATGGGTCACTAGACAAAAAACGAGTGGCCATGTTTTTATTCTTATCCTATCCTTAATAATAAAAAAATAAAAATATTTTGTGGCAAATAGATATGTTGTAATGCCATCCACTATCTCTACACACAATTTTCAAGATTTGTTAAATATAAAATAGAATTTATTAGTCATTGACATTTTTATTAATATTTTGTATTTATGTTTAATTACTTCATTTTGATTATTTATAGTTTTAAAACAATTAAATGACGTCTTATGAAATCGATCTGCATACAAAATCAGCATATACGTTGTTGCATATAAACCAAATAAATATAAATTAACAGAATGTTTTAAATTATTTTGTAAAATAAATCTTACCTTTAAATTAGAGCAACCAAGATTTTTGTCATTTTTGCGAAACAAGTAATAATAAATATTCATATTATTAATTATCTATGTAATTATTATTGTTAGTATTTTTAATTAGAAACTGTGATCTAGTAGATAGAAACAAACTATGGCAATATAAAGAGATATACAAAGACCTATTAAGAGAACAACTTACCCAAAAATTATGAGAGACGATGATAAAAATACAGACGAAATAGACAACATACTTACAGCAACAATGATTACATCAGGAAAAGAAATAGCAAAAAGGGATCTAAAAAGAACAATTATATATCAACAGAAACAAAGAAGCTTATGGATAAAAGATGAAAACTGAACGAATGAGGCAAAAGAAAATCTATAGAATATGGAAATCAAATAAAACAATAAGCAGAATGATAAAAGAAAATAAGAGAAATGAACAAGAAATAAAAATAGAAGAAGTAATACAGAACAACAAAAATTATGAAATGGTTAAGGCCAAAATTAGGTAAGTTTTGAAATAAACAAAATAAAAGATGTAAATGGAGTAGAAACAAACGTTAAAGGTGACATCATAAATATAATCCACCATTTCTACTCAGAATTATATAAAACAAAAAAGGAACCACGAGAAGAAATTAAAAACCAACTTAAGGTTAAAATAAAAAATGTCGTCTCAGAGCTACAGCCAGAAATAAGCAAATCAGAAATAAAGAAGGCATTGAAAGAAATGAAAAACAACAAATCGCTTGGAAAAGATGGAATAACTGCAGAGATGATGAAATATGGTGTAAAAGTGGTAATTAATACTCTACATTCCCTTTTTAATAAGATATTAAAAGCAAAAAGAATCCCAAACAACTGGAAGGAATCAGTAACCATTATCCTACACAAGAAAGGGGATAAAGCAGATATAAAAAACTATTGTCCTATAACACTCCTCAATGTAATGTATAAACTCCTAACAAAAATTTTAACCAATAGATTGACGACACAGTTCAATGGATACCAGTCGAAAGAACAAGCTGGTTTTAGAAAGGAATTCGGCACAAGTGACCATTTACTAAGTATGAAAATACTTATAGAACGAGCAAATGAATACCACATTCCTCTATATACGGCGGTTCATAGATTTCGTAAAGGCTTTCGACAGAGTCGAATATTGGGCAGTGAAAAGTTCTTTGATTAACAGCAGAATTGACCACAAATAACTAGAGGCGTGGGACAGGGTGATACAATATCACCGAAACTTTTGAATCAGGCTCTTGAAGATACTTTTATAAGATTAGAAACGGGAAGAAAAAGGTATAAAAATTTGTAGACAACGCTTTAACCATCTAAGGTACGCTGATGATATCGTATTGATAACTGATAAAAAAGAAGAATTATTTGAAATGGTAAAAGAACCGGACGTAGAAGCTGGAAAGATAGGCCTTAATATGAATTACAGCAAGACCAAAACCATAACAAATACAGATGAAGACATCACAATGAGAATCGGACAAGATGAAATAGAACAAATTCAGGATTATATATATATATATATATATATATATATATATATATATATATTATATATATAAATATATATCTTGGTCAAACTATAAAACTTATACAAAGAGAACCAAACAGCAGAGATAAAGAGACGAGTTAGACTGGCATGGGCGGCATTTGGCAAACTAATCTACATTCTTAAAAACAAAAGATATCCACAGCATCTTAAGACCAAAGTAAACAACCAATGCGTTCTCCCTGTTCTTACTTATGGTTCCCAAACGTGGACATTTACAAAAGCAAACTTGGACAAAATCATAAAAACCCAAAGAGCAATGAAAAGACAAATGTTGCACATAAGAACTAATGGATAAAAAGAGAAAACGAGTGGATAGGAGTGAAAACAAAGTGAGGGATGTTAGACAAGAAGTTAGCAAAATTGAAATAGAGATTTGCCGGACACAATATAAGACAAAAAGAAGACCAATGGAACAAAATTCTTATAAGTTGGAGACCGTGGGAATATAAACGAAGCAGAGGAAGGCCCCAAATAAGATGGGTAGATGATATCAAGAAGCACGTGGGCTCTAGGTGGATGACTGTAGCGACAGACAGAGAAGAATGGAAAAGGATTGGGGAGGCCTATGTCCAAAGATGGACCGAAGAAGGCTAATTAGATAGATTATAGTATTTTTAATTGAATCTATCATTATAAGAACAAAATATGAATGAAATGTCAGATGTAAGAAGTTGAGATTTTCTTTCCTAGATGGCGCTAGGTGTTAAATCTAAAATAACGTAAACTTTAAATTATTTTATAATAAATTCTATCTTAAAAATATTATTAAAATTAATTATTAATTATATTAATATATAACTATAACAGTTATATTAACTAAACGTATCGTTTAGTTAATATAACTGTTATAGCTATATATAATATAAGAATAAAATGTGATTGAAATATGGTAGTTTAATATTTTTTTCCTAGATGGTGCCATTAGTTTACTGAACTTACAGTGTGTCATGTCATCATAACCTTTTATATAGATATACTATTTACTTCCTCTTCATTAAAACCACTATATACTGACAAAATTAGAAAAACATACGAAATGCAAGTTTTCGGATCTTTTTGGCCAGGAGTGTACTCTACAACAAGCAGACACAAATATCTGAAACACAAGAATAAAATAAGTAAAAAAAACGAGAATACATGGAATACAAAAAGGAATAGGCCTAGCATGGACAGCATTTGGCAAAGTAAGTCATATTCTAAGAAGTTCAATTCCTATGTATCTCAAGCAAAAGAATTATAACTAATGTGTTTTGCCCGTACAAACTTATGGAGCAGAGACTTTAATGCTGATCAAACGATCCACAAATAAACTCTAAGTTAAGCCGGAGATACACATGCCTGTTACTAGCACAATGGCATACCAGGACTTATCAGGTACCAGCTACTGTCCCCAAACTGGCAAGTGTGTACGTTAACTGGCATGCTAGTTCCTGGCATGCTAGCTAATCGTAAAGAAATTGATTTTTCTTGCTAGTAGCATGCTGTGAGATGCAAGGCGTATGCGTGGGTAGTGTCACTTTTATGTGTGAACGCACACTATTGCTACCGGCATGCCAGCAGCTAGCAGAGATAGCATAGAAGATAAATTTGTTAATTTAAAAAATGATTCGTTGGAGTGATGAAAAAACCATCAAATGTATTGCTATATATAGAGAATTGGAGTGTCTTTTGAATTCTAAATCATCTTTATATAAAACTAAAACAGCCTAACTAATCCAATTTCTCAACCAAATTTTCTTTTTTAGACTTCCGCTTCGAATTCATTATTAAATTTCTAACAATATCTGTAATCATTAACAATATTTGCTTATTGAATTCGTTCCAAATATTTTCCATGGATCCCTTTTTTTGATGAAAACTCAAAAAATTTTAATTACAAAACAAGTACTTTAGTTTCAAATGAAAACCACTCGATTGTTTACTAGCACTAGCATGTGTAAAAAATCTACCCTGCTTTTTCGCCTTGCCAGTATAGGCAAATGAGCTACTGGCATGCCAATTACTAGCAAATGTGTTTTATGGGCCTATTTATTTTTACTGGTCTATGCCAGCTACTTTTCCGATTTACTGGCATGTGTGTACCCGGCTTTACATAATGAGCCATGGAACGTACAATGATGGGCATGGGCTTTCCAGACCAGATAACAAACCAACAAATCAGACAAAGGTTAGGCATTTAAGACGTGATCGAAACATTTATAGGTTTTATAACCATATTTTTAAGATTGAAATTTTTACTATTTTAATATTGAGATATTAAAAAAATTTTGTTATTTAATGAATTATTAATTAAAATAAAAAATACCAAAGAAATGGTATTCGCTGCTTTATAATTAATAAAGATTTACCTATATTACTAAACTTACGATGGGTTGTTCAGAGCCGAGATCACTTTTCCATTGGCTGCTAAGAACACCAATCTTACATTTCGTTTATCCAAGTTTTTTGTTTTCGAGGATTTTCATCAATCTATTATAATTGGTTAACCTATCAACGACTTTTAACAATCTATAAAGAGGATATAAAGTTTTTGCTAATACCTAGTCATCTTTAAATAAGAGCCAGAATAGCAAATAGTACTTCTCGTATGCTTACACCCTAAAGTATGATCTAGTAGACATATATGTCACAGAGGTGGCGCTGGTGACAATGATGCTAATGCACTCAGCTAGTGCAAAACTTGATGTAGAAATGAAACAATTAAAAACTCGTTTCTGGCGGGAAGAGCTGCATACGCTACTCGTGCTGCAGGCAGGCTGCGACTCAATTAAACCAAAGTTTGTCTTTGACAGACCCCAGCTTGTCTTTGACACACAACCCTACAAAATCGAAACAAGACAGTATAGGTAGAAAAACGTGGCAAATGCCTACTGCATACAAATCGATGTCTTCAAAATATAAGAAGGCTCAGGATATACTTCAGATTACTCAACCTCAACCTCAACAATCTCTACCTCAACAAGTGGGATATGGGCAAGAACGTCAGACAGAACTGGCCGGTATCTCCATAGCCACGAAAGACATAACCCAAAAAGGTATAGCCGGGAAATCTATAATAATCTGCGCAGATAGCAGACAAGCGATAGTAACCTTAAATAGACCACGTGTCACATTAGGGTTAGTAATGAAGTGTCACAAGTCACTAACTTAAGCTTCAAATGGTAATACCATTATCCATAGATAAGTTAAATAATACGATAGGAAAAAGGCAAACTGCATTGCTAACCAATTAGCTAGGAAGGTATTAGGAATAAGACTCTTAGAAACCTGGGGATATTTTGATTGATTAATTACAATAATCGCGGATATTGTCAAATGCCACTCCAATACTCAAAACGTAAAAAGATGGGGAAGAACGGCAGGGATGTAAACTTGGCAGGGTAACACTGAAAAATGCGGCATCCCAGAAGTACTTAGGAATGTCCAGAAAAAACCTATGCTTGACAGTTGGTTTTTGGAAGTGGTCACTGTCAACTAATCAAACACCTTCACACACTGGGGCTAGTAGATACACTTTTATGCAGGAAGTGTAAAGTTGGTCATAGAGAAAGTGTAAACCTGAAGTGATCAAGGAAAATGGTTTTCCTTGATCACTTCAGGACTATTTCGAGCTGCAGTCAATAAAGTTAGAATTGCCATGTTAGTTGCCAACATCCGTAACGGATAGGCACCACAAGAAGAAGATAGTGGTATATGTCCTCCTTATTTTAGGAGTTCATTCAGTATTGTGTCCTCTCCTGGTGATTTTCTATTTTTTAATTTCTTAAATGCTTCCTTTACTTCTTTCTCCTCAATCAATGTTTATTTCTTCGTTTGGCATCACTTCTGGTATTAATAGTTCATTATTGTCATATTTAGTAAATAGAGATCGAAATTAGTCTGCCCATTTTTCGTTCTGAATGTTTTTCTTTCTAAATAGTTCGTTCATCTGGTTTCTCTGTCCTCTGACCATTCTCCATATATTTATTTTTGTGTTCCGTGGGACTTCCAGGGTAAATATTCGTGAATTTCATAAATACTTGCTTTTGATACTTTTTATATACTTTTGGGACCTGATTATGAACCAATATAGCTTTTTAAAAGAACTCTTACACACAAGACAATAAAACAGGACAATAAAACAAATAATTTCATCCAGTTTAAAAAGAACGTAAATATACATAGACAGATCAGGAAATCATGTGCCTTTAATCTACACAGTTGCTCTTCTTCTTTTTGTTCATTTGTTTTTAAGGTTTTTCTTATTAATTTTAAACTTTTCAAATTTTAAGCTTCTTTGCCATGGGAAAAACAAAAATACTCTTTTTGATATAGTATATAATGGCAATGCAGAACTTTATAAATAAGCAAAAGCTGAAAAATACAAGAAACTAGATAAAAAACGCAAGCGACCTTATATGTATCTCACAAAAAAGTATATAATTTATCGCAATGGTTGCTTATCTCCACACAAGCTAGACTCCTAGTTCAATTGTAATTTTTCTTGGAAGATGTGTGCTTTATCAGACTTCCTGAGTATTAGTTCCTGATCGAAATAAAATTTGGTCGACATATTCAGCAAGTGTCCTTCTATTTTCAGCAACAAAATAAGATTACCAGAAACATAAGATAAACTCCAATATACAATCATATAAATTAAATGCATATGATAAAATTTATTAGTATTTAAAGATAAAAATTCCATACGATCGAAAATAATCATAGACAATAGAACAATAGAGCAAATATCGCATTTTAAGTACTTTGGATGTAACACAAATTATGAATGCGGTAATTACATAAACAATAAGATAAATAAATTCCAAGCAATATGTGCTACAATATGCAAAACAATCAATTCAAAACGCATTAAATTCTATAAATCTATGGCAGTAAAATTACTCATGTGCGAGAGTGAATGATTAACAAATCATTCGGAAAAAGTCACGAGAGTAGAGATAAGATTTCTGGGAAAAGTTAAAGACTCCCCATAAAGCGTTCTAATAAAATATGAATACTACTAAATGAACTATATATATATATTTATATATATATATATTATATATATATATATATATATATATATATATATGTATATATATGTATATATATATATATAATATATATATATATAATATACTATAAATCATAGGATAATTAATTTTATCAGGAAGAAAAAAAATGCATTGACACGATTTCAACAAAAGCCTCTCGTATCCTTATTATTGGGCCAGTGTCATGTGATCATTGGTAGTATATAAACATAAAGGACAATTAAATTAAGAATTAGGGAAGAAGGAACTACAACAATAAATTGCAGTTTATGCCGTATATTCTTAATATTCTATATTTTTTTTTATTTAGCTTTACGTGTCTCGACAGCGTAGGCTACTGACAGGTACAATTTTAATTACATTATAGTATAATAATATACAGGTCACATTACAATCAATGAAGAAATACATTAAAATACATTAAATATTGGTACAATTATTAATTATAAAATTCTAAACTACGTTTCTTCTTCTAAATTTCCTGGTAAAGCCTGGTTATATATATATATATATATATATATATATATATTATAATATATATTTATATATATATATATATATATATATATATATATATATATATTATAATATATGTATATAATATAATAGATATATATATATATATATATATATATATATATATATATTATATATTATATATATATTATATTATATATATATATATATATATATATATATTATATATATATATATATATATATGTATTCCGCCTGGGCCTGGAGATTTTTTAAATTTCATTCCCCTAACTGCTTCTTTTACTTATTCTATTTATATTTCTATTCTTCCTTCTAATTCCACTTGTTCATTTTTCTGTTTAAACCTTTCTCTTCTCTCCGTTAATAAGTTCTCAAAATGCTCTACCCATGTGTTCTATGGCATTCTATTTATTATGACTTGGTTTTTTGTCGTTGTTCTCATCGTTTTTATAGTTTTTTTAGGCTTCAGAGCTTTTTGTCTCTCTTATATGGTTGTCTAGGTATTGGCATTTTTGATCCCATGTACTATTTTTCTTTTTAACCACTTCTCGTTTATTCTCGATTAAACTTCTTTATTTAAGTTTTTATATTGTTGTTTTGTTTGTTCGTCTCCCTGTTGTAATAACTTTTGGTATACTTTCTTATTTGTTTTTATCTTTTCTTCCAGTTCTGTATCCACTAATATGGTTTTATCTACTCTACGTACCTGTGGCCCTAAGGCTTCTTAGCGCTGCGTCTTTCATGCAGTTTTTTAATATGTTCGTATTTATCCGTCGTTGATCTGTATGATATCTGTAGTTTTTGTGTTAGTCTCCAGAAGTAAAGTTACTGTGTGCTCTCGTTATCTAGATTGTCTAAGGTGTACGTATTTCTTTCTATTTTTTCTTTGTGTTCTTTGTTGATGTCTGTATGGTTCCTGTCTACGAATTGTGTATATATTTTTCCTATTATTAAGCAGTAGATCCGATCTGCACTCTTGCTACCTCTATTCACCTTTACGTCCTGTATTCTTAACTTAGTTTGTTGTCTTGTTATGAAATAATGCTATTATCGATTTCAGACCTCTTGTGTGCTGATACCAGGTGTATTTATGTATGTTCTTGTGGGCAAAAAAAACCATTCAAAATCTTTACCTCTTATTGTTGGCATATATTTATAAGTCTTTCTCCGTTGTTGTTAACAGTTTTTTCTCCACGCATGCCTACCACTTTACTTTGTACTTGTTTTCCTACCCTGGCATTAAAGTCTCCTCCGCATATAATCTGATGGCTATTAGGAATTTCGTTCAGATTTTTCTGGAGTCTTCTTCAGAAGTTTCCTTTTCCTTTACTAAATAGTTCATCATTTACGGCATATACCCCAGAATTGTTATTTTGTGTCCTCTTAGGAGAATCGTCACTTTAATAAAACGTTCGTTGTATGCTTCTTAAGATATAATATATTTTTCGAATTTCTTGTGCACAAATATTGATATCCTTGCTCTTGCTCTTTGGTCCTTTCCCACGCCTGAGAAGAAATGTACATAGTCTTTAAATTTTTTTGCTTCCATTTCCTTTTTTCTTGGTCTCAGAGAGAATGACTATATCTAATTTTCGATTTACGAACTCGTGCATAATTTCTTGTTGCTTGTTCCGGATTCCCTGTATATTTTGGAGTCCCTAATTCATTGGTCCATTTTCGTTGCTGTTTTCGTCTACTGTAATTTCCGTCCGGTAACCGAGGCTCATTGGGTTTTTTAGCACTGTAGAATTTTCACAAGTATAAGGTCTCTGGCCTTACGACTTGGAAGACCGAATTTTTTGTTGGGGTTCATTCCCTAGCCGATATGTTCCAGTTTTTAGACACCAGAGACTCGCCTTTTAACCCTCTCTCGTCTGCTACATAACGCACTCATCATTTTACGCCATGCACCCAGTGGTTACGCGACATGGTATGTCTTCGTGGACGTGAGAGTATGATCTGCTAACAGAGCTGAGTTTTATTCCTAAAACCTCCAACTCATTCGTTGAAAAACAGTGGGCATTTCTTAGAGTTTTGTTACGACAAAAAGCATCGGCAGCTTCATGTCTCCTCCAAGACTCCTTACCAGCCTCTAACCACCAGCCTGGTTTTATAAGGAAATTAATAAGGTTTTGGAATTGATCTGACGAGATGAGAATATTTTCGTAGGTTTCGACTCAAAGATTCTTTTTCTGTTTTTGTTTAAATAGGGACAGTCTAACGAGAATATATTTAACAGATAGAATATAAACTGCAGTGTGTATATGTAGGTGGATCTTGGGAAGTCATTAAATGTTTATTAATTAGTCTTGTCGGCGAATTAAGATTTTGTTTTTTCGTATCATGGAAGGAAACTCAAGCTTTTTAACGGTGGGATGGATGTCACGAAGTTTGGAAAAAATTTTATTCCAGTGATCTTGCCAAGGCATTTGGATCATATTTTTGAAATAAGACTGTAAATCTATATGTAATTGTATGTTTTTAGTCTCCATATTAGAAGATGCGGCTTGTTTTGCAAAGAAGTCGGCTAGTCCGTTACCAGGGATTCCTACATGAGACGAAATCCAGATCATGATTGAATATAACCATTGAGATTAAACTATGAAAAGAGTTTTGAATAGATAGCTTCAACCAAAGCATGTACCGGAAGTAGATAGATGCTGAAGAGTCTATATATATTGCTACTTTTTTATCTTCTGGTGATAGTATGATAGCTATCTACTATCAGCTTTGTAGCTTGGAGAGATAGAGAATAATTCAGCAGCATAGATACAGCAGAAGATTTGTTTATACAATTTGGTCAAATCTGTTGTTAGCAAATAATTCTTTAATGATTTGCCTTAGAAATTGTGGATATATCTGATGCTTATTATAATTAGTTAACGAGAGATTAAAATCTGCATTTAATTTATTCAAGTTTGGTTTAGGTGATATTATTATTGGAGTTGTGGCTGAAAGATCGATGTTATTCAGATGTGTTGAGAGACACTGTGGCAATAGATTAAAGTTTAATAGGAGGAGAGTTTAAAAGATCATTACTTAGTCATTTATAGGCTGGACTTTCAGTTATTAGCTGATATTCGGGACGTATATTTTAAAAGGAGTTACCGGCGACGTAGCCAGAGGGGAAGTTTTTTAGCTTATCTGTAATATTCTACATTCTATATTTAACATAGTACCTGATATCGATATTGATGTAAAATACATCATATGATTTAAAAAGCTAACTAACTCTCTGGGAAATCAGTTAATTGCTTCCTTTCTGTGTTAATTATTTTCTATATTTTTTTATGTATTTTATTATATATATTTTATTTGTATCTTTATTTTCTGATTCAAACAGTGAAACAGCGCAAGCTAGATTATCTTGGAATATAATGTGAAACAACCCTAGATATAACCTGCTGCAACTATATATTACAGGGAAGGGTCTACGAAAAGAGGGTACTAGGAAGAAAAAGAATATCTTGGCTCCAGAAACTACGAAAGTGATTTCCTTGACCACTTCAGGACTATTTCGAGCTGCAGTAAATAAAGTTAGAATTGCCATGCTAGTAGTCAACGTCCGTAACGGATAGGCACCACAAGAAGAAAGAAGTTCTTGATTTGTATTATCTTCTCACGTCCGTTATGTCTAAGATATCTTATATCATCCATTGCGGTTTAACTGTTGGTTATTTTAAAATATTTTTCGATCTGCAGTAACCACTGTTATTTTCGTTTATTCCCAGCAATCTATGTTGTTAGCATCTTATAGTTTATTGTTGAGGAACTGGCTCTTAATTTTTTGAGATTTAGGATTCATGGATCTTAGATTACCTCCAGTAGTATTGTAAGAGATATCAAAGTTTTGCAGACTCTCTTTAACCTAACACTAACTGTAGAGTAGATTATAGATAAATTTGTGTATCTGAAATCTTTAGTAACTAACAAGAAGACTTTACTAAAGCACCGGTTAGCAATCGCAAATATTGCTATGACAAAATTAACAGTTCGGCTGGCGTGCATTAGATTTGAAGTGTGGATGGAAGAGTGTTAAGTTTAGATGTTGAAGTAAACCAAAGATGGTATAAGTACTTTATAAAGGTTGCTAAATAAAGCACACCAAAAGACAGACCGAGATTTCAAGACTCCAAATGACAATGTTACCTGGGATAACAAAATATGAGGTGGCCGAGGCTTTAAATAGCAGGAAGGATGGTAAGGCAGTAGAACAGGATAAAATACTTGTTGAGATTCGGAAAGATCTAGGAGAGGCAAAAGTTGATTTTGTGGCGAATGATAAGTAGGTTATGAAAGGAGAGCGTAATGGTATCACTGTATACAGATAAAGGTGACATTCACGACTTTAAAAACTACAAGGAAATAAATTTAATGTCGCAGGCAATGAAAATTTGGAGCAGAACTGTAGAGCGAAGGTTAAGGAGAGAGACATCGATAGGAGAAGAATAGTTTTCGTTTATGCCAGGAAGGAGGAAAACGGATGCCGTGTTTGCTTTGGGAAATAGATATATCATAACGAAAAGAGCTACATTTGGTATTTATAGATCTTGAGAAAGCGTATTGCAAAGTTCCTATATAAGAGTGATAAAGACGTATGAGAGAAACTTGGGTTTCTAAGATGTAGGTGAGGTTCGTGAAGTATCTGTATGAGCGAGCTTACATCAAAGTAATGATTCATAACAGAAAATTGATTTTTTACAAATAAATTAATGTTCAACTTGACAACCATTATTCACTTCTTAACAATAACCGAGGCGATTTTAGAATTCTCATACAGTTTGTATAACCTCGAGTGTTATTTTGTTAATTTCTTCCATTATCCTACCTTTTATATCAGCAATATTACCTGGTCTATTAAAATATACTTTAGAAATAATCAGTTAGGGAAAAAATTTGAAGATAATAAATATTAGTCAAAAAGCCAAATAAACAATTGATATGATTCTAGTAAGCTGCTGTCATTTAGGTATTTAGGGTTACTAGAAGACGTTAGTATAATATTTGTGCGCGTATCAAATTTAATTATGGCTCATTTGTCCCAGACTAAAAGACTAGACATTTTAATTATGATTGGTTGAGGTAATAAAACTAGAGCTCAAAAGAAGGTTTGTAAATGTTAGTAATGAATACCCTGGTCAACAAGTTTCGCAGTCTACAGTTAGCACAATTGCAAAGAAGTTTCGTTATACTGGACAGGTAAAAAATATTGAAAAACCAGGTAGAAATATTAAATTTATTAATGAAAAAAGTTTAGATGTACTTCTAAAGATTGAGGAAAATCCGCATAAGACAATTCGAGAACTTGCCGCCGTCAATGATGTAAGTAAATCATCTATTTTGAGAGTTTTACATAAAGAAAAATACCACCCTTACAAAGTTCAGTTGGTTCAAGAGTTAAATGAAGATAATCCTGATAGAAGGCAAGAATTCTGTGAAATAATGGATAGAATAAACGCAGATTTGCAATTCAGAAACAAAATAATTTTTTTGATGAATCAACGTTTCATTAAACGGAACGGTTAACAAGCAGAACTGTAGATATTGGAGCAGAGAAAATCCTCACTGGGTATGTGTGACACACA
This sequence comes from Diabrotica balteata, assembly GCA_918026665.1. Classification (NCBI taxonomy): domain Eukaryota; kingdom Metazoa; phylum Arthropoda; class Insecta; order Coleoptera; family Chrysomelidae; genus Diabrotica; species Diabrotica balteata. Next base: position 44,328,408 of record OU898280.1, read on the forward strand.
CGCAAAATCCTAAAAAAAATTAACGATTGGGCTGGTTATCATTAACAATAAAAGCTCCACCGCATTTTGCGGAAAAAACGAGATTTTTCCCAATAGGTGGATTGGAAGACGTGGGACGATCGAATGGCCGGCTAGATCCCCCGATTTGACTTCTCTCAATTACTTCTTATGGGGTTATTTAAAATTTAAAGTATATTTTAATAGACCAAACCGTATTGCTGATTGAAAAGTTAGGATAACAGAAGAAATTAACAAAATAACTCTCGGAGTCGTACAAAATGTTGTACGATAATTGCAAAATCGCCTCGGATATTATCAAGAAGTGAATAGTGGTCATTTTCTGCATTTAATTTTTTTGTAAAGTACATTGAAAAATATATCTTCATTCAACCTAAAGTTTTGTGATAAAGACATTATCAAAATTTTACATTTTAAAAATTAATTTTATCAGTTATGGTTGTACCCAAACTTAAAAAACTTTATATTGCTGAACAGATGACTAAAATCCTTTTCTAACAATGTGCCATACGACCCTCTTTGTTATTTAAAATTTTCGAAGGGCTGCTTATACTCAAAGGGGATGCTGGAGGGGTATAATATTTTCATACTGTAAATTGTCAATTCAATAATAAACATTGACCTCTTTCAGGTTTTTTTCACATAGTACTTAATAACGCAAAAAATGAATTTATTCCATATATATGCACCGCATCGTATAATAAATTAGAAAAGTCTATAGGAAACAAAAATCTGTCTTGTTCCGATAAAACCTGAATCTAGATTTTGTAGGTTAGGATTTTTGTTGACATTTATATTTCACTGTGTTATCATCGTGTGCGAAAATTGTATAAATTTCCTGGAGTAGAAAAGTATTCATATCTTCGTTTAATTAACAAAAAAGGATTATCAGAAGATGAACTTCGTCGAAAACTAGAAGAAATCTGATTTCAATGATTATATATATATATATATATATATATATATATATATATAGATATATATATATATATATATATTTATATCAGATTATGACTTTGATGCTGATCCTGCTTATCGAGAGAATGACAGTGATAAACTTTGTCCGAGTAGTGATAAAGAAACTAGACCCAGTAATTTTATTGATAATGTAGTAATTTTATAGGTAACTGATTTCGCTTAACGTACAGATTGGTGTCTTGGTTGTTTTTCTTACTTTATAGAAAGGGGTGACATAGTCCAGGATTCAACATCGACAAAGAGCAACTACGTGGTCATGAACAGATTTATTTTTACTTTTATGTGCATTAAGTGTTTTTTTATACCCATGCAAGTATTGTTAAGAAGTTAATGTAATAGAATAATATATCATAATATGTAAATTTATTGCAATATATTTTGTTCATGCATTACAAACTGCGTGGGACAGCCTGGTGCACATGGTCTGGACTAAAACCAAAGACAAAATATTTTATTCACAGACCGTGTGCACCAAAAGTGACCACAATGTTTTCTCCTTGTTTTAATTGTGAGACCGTCAAATTGTCATGCACACACAAAAACTAATATAATTTTTATATCGGAAGTACAAAAAAATCCTTTGGTCCGAGATGGAAGGAGCGCTTTTTGACTCTGACATGTTTATTCTTTGGGGCTTAACGTGTTAAGGAATATACGTAATAGCTAAGTACTTAGTTTTATTGTAATCCAAGTTGTGATGGTATGATAGTCTTGTCAGTATCAGGCTTAAGTCTTTTTGCAAATAATGTTTTAAATAATTTAGATATACTCGCATATAAGAGAGAGTCTTATGATTTAGCAAAGTGATTTGTTGCATCTTCAATCTGATATCTGGAACTGTAACTAAAATTACAATTAGTTTCAAAATTACCATGACAGAGATAGCTTAATAAGGCAACAAACAAGATCTAATATATATGGAGTTAAGTCAGACTACAATTGATTGTAATGAAAATTAAATTTTATAATTGTTTTTCGTTTCAATTTCCACTCAGGAAATCGTTTTCAAAAAGATTATTTTAAAATAGGGAGTTTCGTATTACACTAGGAGGTTGTTATCACTTAAGATCTGCTGACAAAGGTTTTAATAAACAATAATTACTTATTGTCATTTATATACAACTAATTTCACAAGCCTGAAGAAAGATAGCAACAAAACACCATAAACAATCCAGACTCGCTCACAAAAAGGATTACAACATTACCATGTGTAAAAGAATTATCAGAAAAATAAAAAGGATAGGAAATAAGTACAATATCACAACAACATTCAAAACAATTAATACACTAAGATTAATTCTGTCCAAAATCAAAATTTAAAATACACCAAAGATATCAAAGAACTGATTTTAAGAAGAAAAAGAAGATTAACTAATTTAACAATTTTACGTGGGAGAAACCCCAAGAATACTAAGGATCTTCTTCTTTTGGTGACTATTCGTTTCGAATATAGGCGATCATTCTGGCTATAATTATTTTATTTACTGATGCTTTAACTAGATTTGTTATTGTGGAGAACTATTTACTTAGGTTTTTTAACCATGATATTCTTCTTCTCAGAATTCCTCGCTTTCCGAGTACTTTGCCTTGAAGGATTATTTTCAGTAATCTGTATTTAATGCTGTTTCTCATTATGTATCCGAGATATTCTTTCTCCTTTTAATCGTAGACATAACTTCTTTTTCTTTCCCATTCTTTGTAGTACAGTCTCGTTGGTTATCTTGTCCGTGCATAGTATCCTCAGGATTCTTCTGTATAGCCACATCACGAAGGCTTCAAGTTTTTTTATTCAGTGCTTCAGTAAGTGTTTAGGATTCAACTCCGTAGTATAAAATCAAGAAGATATAACATCGTAGGAAACTAAAATTTTTGGGCGAAAATGGAATTAAAGCTCTGTGGAATGTCTTTAACAGAATTTACGACACTGAGATATTACCAACTGATTGGTTAAAGTCGACATTTGTCACAATACATAAGAAACATCGTCCAAAGACATGCGGTCATTATCGGACAATAAGTCTGATGAGTCACGTTTTGAAGATCTTTCTGCGAGTAATACACAACAGAATTTACACGCTGATAGAGGACAGAATTAACAATATTTAATGTGGGTTTAGGGGTGACTTGGGTACAAGAGAAGCCTTGTTTAGTATACAGGTGCTAGTACAGAGATGCAAAGATATAAATCAAAATGTGTACATTTATGCAATCGATTATGAAAAGGCTTTTGACAAAGTCCGACATAACAAAATGCTAGAAATATTGGAAGCAGCTGGATTGGACGGTAAAGATCTACGAATAATTACAAATCTATACTGGCATCAAGTGGCAAGAATAAAGGTTGAACAAGAACTGTCCGATGAAATAAATATAAAAAGAGGAGTGAGACAGGGCTGTATATTGTCGCCTTTACTTTTTAGCTTATATTCGAAGAAATATTTAAGGAAGCCTTAATCGAGACAACCGAAGGTATTATTGTGAATGGAGTAACCATCAACAATATTAGATATGCCTGGATACCTTAGTACTTGCTAATTGCGGAGAAGACCTTCAAAATCTAATGAACAAAATAAAACAGACTTGTGATCAGTATGGATTAAAATTCAACGTTAAGAAAACTAAATATATGATAGTTAGCAAACAAAATTATATACAGGATGACGGTATAAAAGTCGGAGATGCCACACTGGACAGAGTAGAGAAACTCGTGTATCTCGGCAGTAATATCAATGAGAGCTGGGATCCAACGCAGAAATTACAAGCCGAATAGAACAAGCCCGAGCTGCCTTTGTAAAAAAGAGAAACGTACTTTGCAGTCACGATCTTGGCATTGACCTTAGAGTTCGAATGACATCTTGCTACATCTTTCCTGTCCTGCTGTATGAAGTGGAAACGTGGACTGTAACTGAGGCTATCCTTAAACGCTTGACAGCCTTTAAGATGTGGGTATACAGACGACTACTGAAAATAAGCTGGGTCGACAGAGTTAGAAATGAGGAGGACCTTAGACGGCTGAACCAAACAACACAACTGGTCAATATAATAAAGAAACGCAAGCTGGAATACTTCGGTCACATTATGAGACACCCTGAAAAATATGATCTTTTACATCTGATCATTCAGGGAAAGATCCAAGGTAATCGTGGTCCTGTAGAAGAAGAACATCATGGCTGAAAAAATCTAAGGCAATAGTATGAAAAATCAACTACATCGTTATTTAGAGCTACTGTCAATAAAGTCAGCGAATATGGTAGCCAACATGAGATCCAACGATGAATAACGGTCATGGAACTAGAAGAAGAAGAAGGAGCCTTACTTTTATTACCAGATTAAAGTTGTGACTTTTAAAAGGTTTGGTCATGTTGTTGAATGCGCTCCTAGTCTTCTGTATTCAACATTTTACTTCTTGGGAGTGATCCCATTGTTCGTTTACTATTGTTCCAAGATAAGTAAGCTGTTTTACTCGGTCCACTGGTGTATTTTTGATAAGCATTTCCTCCTCAATCCTTAAGCCCTTGTCAGGGCGTAGTGACACCCTAAATATTATTAGTCTGCTGTCTCCATTGACTGCGATCTTGTGCCATATGGACGGCTTCATGTAGGGATTTTCCCACCAAACTCTTCATTTGGTCCACCCATCGTATTGGACCAAATGATAATGAAATGGATAAGCATTTGCACGTCTCTAATTTTATTTTTGCAGATGACCATAAATTTAGTTTTTGATATGTTTACTTCTAGTCCAAATCTTTCACTTACTTCATTTACTTTCTTTATTAGTCACTGTAGTTGTTAGTTACTGTACTGTTTATTAGTTGCTGTAAACTGTTTAAACTGTCTGCAAAAATAATTGTGCCATCTGCATAGCGGATGTTGTTTAGGCGTTCTCCATTGAAACGATTCCATATTCGCAATTTTCCAAGGCTTTACTAAATATTTCCTATGGATATGGGTTGAATATTATAGGTGAAAGTATACATCCTTGTCTAACGCCTCTCAAAATCTGGATCGCTTTCGTCGGTTCATCTCCAAGATTTATTCTTATTGTGGCTGATATGTTCCAGTATAAATTTTGTATTATTACGCCGGTCTTTATCATCTATTTGGGCTTTTGTTAGAACATCCATCATTTTTCGGAGTCGAACTGTATCAAATGCTTTTTGGTAGTCAACAAAGCAATTGTAGATATCTCAAGTTTATATCTCTGCATCTTTGGAATAATACCTGTAGACTTAACAGTGCATCATCTCTCGTACCTACGCCTTATATGAATCCAAACTGTGTGTTTTTATTCTCTCTTCGCATAACTTGTATATTCTGCGATGTTATAATTTTAAGAAAAAGTTTTAGCGTCTGGCTCATTAAACTTTACTAGCCTATATTCTCCGCTATTAAAAATTTTACATAGTATTCTTAAAGATTCGCCATCAAGGAATTTAAGGAATTCAGACTCTACCTTGTCTGGTCTGGAGCTTTGCCTTCTTTTAGTGATATTATGGCTGCTTGTACAGAAAAGATATTATGACAGAATCAGTATTGGTAACTGGTTCTGTCTCTCATCAAAAAATTAATTTCGTATGTAATTTTTCCTGGTATTATCAATACTTTCTTTGTCCACGTTGTTATGATGTTTGATCTCTCCATTGTTATTCACAAGTTTACTTACTCTTCTGTTTTTACATTTGCCTTTAATTTCTCTTACCTTTTTACGTACGGTGAAGTCGTCGTCGTCGTCATATTTACTTTGTAGAATTTCGATTTCTTTGCAGTTTTTCTCCAGTTCTTTCTATTTGGCTTCTCTGATCATTCTCTGTATATCCCGTTCTAATATTTTATACATAGAGGTACTGTTCTTGTTTTTCCTTTTTTTCTTCCATCAGCTACAAAATTTCTGTCATCATCCGTGTCTTATTCTGACCTTTGTTCTTTATACAATTTTCTTTAATCTTTAATGTCTATCGTTTTATTAAGGAATTCTATCTTCTCTTATATGCTTTTCGTTGTATTATCGATTTCTCTGAATTCTTGATTTATTCTTTTGCTGATAATTTCATTTATTTAAGTACATTTCAGTTTTCTTATGTCATATATTTTTTACAGATTTTCAGCGTGTTTTCTTTAACTTGGTTCTATGTACGCCCACTAAAGGATAGGTGGTTAGATTAAATATCAATGCCTGGGTTAGTTTTAACACTGTTGAAACTATTTCGATATCTATTATTTACAAGTATATAGTGTATTTGGTTTCTTTATAATAACGTCTTCTTCGTTGTCTCTAGGTGAATTCTACATATACAGGCGAGTAGGTGGTAGTTTTTAAAATGTCTTTAGCACGATTAAGTCATGTTCAGCTGCAATGATACTCATTGTGGTTCCTCTTTGATTGCTCTCTCCTAACCCATAAGGACCAATGTGTTGCCCTTCTGATCCGTTACCTATTTTAGCATTAGAATCTCCCATGATTATAAGGAGTTCATGTCTCGGTATATCTCTTATAAGGTTGCTTATTTATTTGTAAAATTCTGATATTTTCTCATCACTGTGCTCTGATGTGGGTGCATCGACTTGTATAATGTTAGTGTTCATCGGAGACATATTTATTTATAACACGAGGATTCTATCATTCACTAGTGTGCAGGTATTAACATGCTAATACATGTTCATACTAAGGATAAATACGTCAAAAACAGAGACTTTGACATACCACAGATATGCAGACATGACTGAGACAATGAACACAGAGCACAATGGAAAAATGAATTAATAATATTAAAATAAACAACACGAAAAAGACAAAAATTAAAGAAGAAGCTCTTTTCTTACTTAACAAAAAATGTGTAGTAGCAGAATGAAACAGGCTCTAGTTGCCTATACTGAACGAAATAGTCAGCAACAAGACAATAATGGATTAGTAGAGAGTGAGATACAGGTAATCTAAAATATACATAAACATAAACACACAATATATAAATATATAATATAATAAACACAATAAAACATTAACACACAAAACAATCAGAATTTTATCATCCTGAGGGTAAAAACATCACCTCAGAAGTTTCAACTAAAGCGTGGCTATTTGCCTACATAGGTCGAGGCCAAGTAAATCACTCGTCAATTTCATAAAACAGAACCACCAAAACAACGATAGGTTATAATAGCAGCTCCCTACTTTAAAATAATCTTTAAAATAATAATTTGGAGTGGAAATCGAAAAGTCAAACAATTTTTAAAACGTAATTTTCATTACAATTAATTTTGGCTAAACTTTGGAAAAAATGCGACAAATTCAAGGTTACAAAATTCGTAATAAAATTACTTATTTAATTTCAATTGGTATACAGATTACTTCACATGAACTTGTTCCTAGCGCTTTTTCCAAACATTTCGAAGAGAAGGTCAGGAATAAAAACTAATAATATTATTTTATCTTATCATGACTTATATTCACACAAAAATCATCTGATATCATCTGAATATAGTAGATCCCCAAATTTCTTTTTACTATTCATAAGCTAATATCTGCCTTAGCTAATATTAGAAACATTGCAGTGGGCCTGATGATATTCCTTATGCATTCCTAAAGCATTTGTCTAATTATGGTCTTAATAAACTCCTTAATGTATACAATATAATCTGGAATTCCGATAAATTTTCATCTCAGTGGAGCAAATCTATTGTTATACCAATACTCAAGCCAAATTAGCAACTATCTTTCCACAATATTACAGGCCGATCTCTTTCACATGCACTATGTGTAAGCTAATGGAAAAAATGATCAACAAACGTCTTTTATGGTATTTTGAAAAATATAAGATTATGTCAAAGGACAGTCTGGCTACCAAAGACAGCGCTCCACAAGAAATAATCTGGTAACACTCCAAACCGATATCTCCAACGCAATAAATTGCAAGAAAGATTTAATAGCAACTATCTTTGATATAGAAGGCGCAGTTAATACTATCTCTAGAAATGCAATCCTTGACAAACTTTGAATGTATCCTTACTGGCAACATATACGCATTTATCCAAAACTTCGTAACATCTAGATCGTTCAGGGTTTCTGTCACTAACTTCCTTTCTTCTCTTCACATATCCAACATGATGGAGTTCCTCAAGGTTCAGTTTTAAGCCCATCTTTATTCATTATTTAGATTAGCTAGTTAAGTGAAAATGTAGCTCCACCAATCAAATGCATATTATATATACCTAATAATGTACTGTCATGGTAAATCTAACGCAACTACTAATAAAATTCTACAATTAGGAGTAAATTCTACAAAACAAAGTAACTTTTCTAGGCGTGATCTCTACCACTCTAAATCCAAAGTTATTAAATTTAGCAGAAGAATAAGTTCTTTTGATGCTGAAACCACTATCAACAACTTCAAATTATCGGTTGTTGATAATTGCAAAATATTAGGGCTGATATTAGATTCAAGATTAATCTAGAAACAACAAATACAGTAAAGGAGTTTGCCTAAGAAGGTTAAATATAATCAAAAACACTCTCACATTCTCATTGGGGCGCGGAAGAAACTACGTTAATTAAATTTACAGATCACTAATCCGCTCCAAGCTCGACTATGTATGTTTTGTCTATATGTCTGGTACTAAATAAATCTTAAATTCACTAAATAAAGTACACAATAGGGCTATTCGTCTTGGAGCATTCAGTTCTAGTCCAGCAGGAAGTCTTTGCTGTGAAGCTAATGAACCTCTTCTATGTCTTGTGCTGCTACAATTTCTTCCAATCCGTCCAATCCAGTATATCATTTAATTACATCATCACATCAACCTCATAACAACCCTCCATGTTATGTCCAACTTGAACCAATAATCCCTATTAGACCAACAAACTCCCACATCAAAACTTATAAACAAAAATAAATATAACATAGTTCTTTACACTGATGCGTGAAAGACTGAAAGTGGTGTAGGATATTTCTGTAACCACTGTACAACAGCCTATCGAACTCTCTAACATTTCTCCTTGGTGTAGTATCCACACTGGTGAACTACTAGCTATATCATTTGCTTTCAAATATGCCCAACAATAATCAAATACACACATATCCATATGCTCTGATTCACTTTCCTCTATACACTCGATTAATGCTATATCCACCAACTATTCTATCGTCCAAATATTCATGATACATGTCAGCTTCTTATAAACCAAAATACAACTATCACTCTGATATGGGTATCATCCCATATTGGTATTCATTATCATCCAGCCCTTTGCGTCAACTGCTGGACATAGGCCTCCCTCAATTTTGTCCATTGTGCTCTGTCTTGAGCACTTTTCATCCAATTTCTTGAGATCGTCAGTCCAACGTGTAGGGAGTCTTCCTCTACTTCTTTTGTCTAACCTCTGCCTCCATTCAAGCAATCTCTTCGTCATCTTTCATCACTGATTCGGGCGACGTGTCCAGACCAGTTCCATTTCAGTGTGGCAATTCGGGAAATTACATCGGTAACTCCTGTTTTTCGTCTTAAGTCTTCATTTATAACTCGGTCACGAAGCGATATACTCAGCATTGATCTTTCCATTTTCCTCTGAGAACTTGTAGCTGTCAATGTCAAAGTTGCGGCACCATAGGTCATCACAGGCAGCACACATTGGTCAAATGTTTTACGTTTTAAAGAAATTGGTATATCGCTTTTAAAGATGTCTTTATGTTTTTCATAGGCTGCCCATGCTAGGTTTACTCTTCTTCGTAGTTCGCATGTCTGGTTGTCTCTTGTGATCTTTATTTCATGTCCAAGATATATGTATTTTTCCACCAGCTTTACTTCGTTGTCTCCGATATTGATATTTCCGCTAGGTACTACGTTTGTCATGAATTTTATTTTGGAAATGTTTATTTTAAGACCCACACTGGCACACATTAACTGAAGTTCATGTAGCATTGTACATAATATCTCCTTGAGATTGTCCAAGAAAAAAACTATATCGTCTGCGAATTTCAAATTTCTTTATCTTCTAACATCAACGTTCAGGCCTTTCTCTTCCCAGTTAAGTTTTTTTACAAGCATATTCCAGTACTGCGGTAAACAGTTTAGGCGATAAAGTATCACCCTGTCAGACTCCTCTGCCGATTTAGATGTGATCCGTGTTTTCATGTAGTTTTACCGACATACTTGCGTTCTTGTATGTATTGTAAATTAACCTTGTAGTACTTCTAGGATTTTGTCAAATTCTACCATCTCGAAGGCATTATGGGAATCTACAAAAAGTCAGAACGAGTGGTCGATTGTATTCGTTAGTCTTTTCTATTGCCGTTTTAATGATCTGTAGGTGATGATTTGTTCCAAATCCGGTACGAAATCCCGCTTCCTCTATTGGCTGATAGAAATCAAGTTTTTTGTCCAAAAGGCACATGTTGAAAAGGTTTTTACTTTCATACCATTAATACCAAACATATTAAAATATGTTGGTATTGATGGTAACAAAAGAGCTGATTATCTTGCCAAAAAAGCCGCATCATCCACGGACACCATTATCAATATACAAATTTGCAACGATCTCAAAGCTAGACTGAAGAAGCTTAATCTGCGCTGCATGACATTAAACTCTTAGTGAACCTTTTTACCTATCCTAGTTTATCTTGAAAAAATTTGGCAACCATACAGAGATTGCGTATAGGACATACCCGTCTAACACATGGCTACTTGATGCCATCATCTCCACAATTACTCTCCGAATCAGGCATATATTCATCGAATGCCCTTTTTATGCGAAAATACACCAACAGCTCGATATCAGCACTTCAAAGAGGTCCTAGTCAGCACAGACCAAATCAACAAGGTTATCAAATGCACGTTAATATAAATGAAAAAAAATTGACTAAATTTCATATAAATATAATATTTTACTCAGATACGCTACAAGAAAACAATTTGTGAACCTTTTAAAGTATTTAATGTTAATTTAATAAGTTGTTTTATCTAAGAATGCTGACATTTGATATTTGACAATGAATGAATGAATTTGACATTTATCTCATTTTAATGTTTTTTGTATTAAATATCTGATTTTAAATATATCTCTACAGACAAAAATTTGTACAATTATAATTTTAAATTATGTTTTTTAAATGTAACAAAATCATATTAATTTTCTATGCAAGCTAATACAAAACTACGGATTTAGCAACGCCGCTTGCCGCCCCTCGCCTTGCTTTTACTCCCTACTATCCTAAATTCTGCCCCTGACTATACCACCGCCGGCTACGACGTGGAGGACGACGACGTCGACAGGTAGACGCCATCATAGCGCGCGCACCTTGACGGCCGCGGTTGGAAATGCGCCGATTTTTCATAGGGGAGATTAGGGTGAAAACAATAAAGTGGTCAACGTTATAATTAGGTAGCATCAATGACCGATATTGAGATATTGTAGAATAATATATTTACGTCGTTGATTGGAATCGATAAAGCAGAATATTTCTGTAATTTAAACAAAAGTTTATCAAGATTTAATTTAAATTTATTTTTTAAACTTAGTAACACATTATTACTCTGAAATGTCATATTTTAAATTAATATGAAACCTAAGCATATAGTGGTTATATAGGCTACTTTTAAACATTCTCCATCGTAGTACATCTTCCTAAATAATTTAAAAAGTTTAATATTTCCGCTATTTTAAAAAACTAGCAATTTAAAGACAAGTGTCCAATATCAAATCTTCAGAATTCATATCCGAAAATTGGACAGTATAATTTTATCACCCAGTAGACCGAATGAATTTATTTGTTATTAAATACACACACGTAGCTAATTGGGTTGCATACACATTTTGGTCAATTATCAATAATATAATTTGGACAGCAGTCAAAATTGCTGACAAAAGTTAAACAATTTACATAAATTAGATACACATATCACGCGAGGTCAGCGAATATATTGACCCAATTAAAACCTATATAAAACTAAGATCTCTTGCCTAGAGAAGCATTCAATCAATATACACTCAACAAACTTGATAGTCTTCAACGATCAACTTCATCAGTCTCTACTCAAAGTAATCCGGGTCAACACACCATAGTATACGTCTCGTCAATAAACTCTGCTACTATTTATATATGGTATTTCCATTACAACTGAACGAACATCTTCACTGAGCCAACGAAGGGGAAATTTGTTCAACAAGCCTTAAGCTTTAGATCTCTATTTTTACTTAGTTAAGCCTATACATTTTTGTGTGTCCGGTTTAGCTTTTGTGGAGGAGGAGCTATGAAATGAGTAGGGCTCTTCTGTACTTCACGGAAGACAGACTGGGCGGGGGATGTCCTCAACCTCGACACGGCACGTCCCATATGGCTGATAGGGAAAGTTTCCTGCAGATATGCAGGACAGGTACGAATAAGGCATTGCCAAATAAGTACCGCGGATCAACTGAGGATATGACATTAGGCAGCAGTAATGTCATTACTGGATTAAGGCTGTGGGAAGTAAAAATCCTGTAGGTTTATTCCAGATACTCACAGGCGTCACTCACATTATGAGTTAAGCGGCTGTGATACTGCGATGGGGAAGGCAACGGGAAACCACCCCATTATGATCCCTAGTAAAGTTATCATGGAATCAATGAGTGTAACGAATACTACTGATCATGGGCTGCGGAACTCAAGATCCGGCAGGGGAAGGAATACACAATCAAACCACAGGGCTTCCAGGTCGCTAGCCAGCGAAATCCCTGTGAGGAAAACATCACTAGACATACGATGAAAATGAAGAATCCATACAAAGTGGCTACATGGAATGTAACAACCTTATATGAAGCCGGTAAGTTGAGAAATCTACTCTCTGAAATGGACAGATTAAACATTACTATCATGGGGGCGAGTGAAACAAGATGGCCAAACAAAGGGAATTTCAGTGCAAATGGTTACGCCGTTTATTTTTCTGGAAATCAAGACCATATGCATCGAAATGGAGTAGCAATAATTATCAAACAGCATATTAATAAGTATGTCACTAACTTCATCCCAATATCAGACAGAGTAATTTTAATACAGCTGAATGCTAAACCTGTAAATATAAATATCATCCAAGTTTATGCTCCCACTGCTGACGCAGATGAGCAGAATATTGAAGAATTCTACCATCAAATAGAAGAAGTGCTAAAAATAACAAAGAAACACGAAGCAATAATAATTATGGGTGACTTTAACGCTAAAGTTGGACAGAAGATGACGCAGGGCATCACCGGAAAGTTTGGCTTGGGAGAGAGAAATCAAAGAGGTGAACGGCTAATAGAATTCTGCCAAGAAAATGACTTCGCCATTACAAATACCTGGTTTCAACTTCCAGAAAGGCGTCTTTACACGTGGAAATCCCCTCAAGATGGACATCAAGGCAGAATAGTACGGAATCAAATAGACTACATCCTAATAAACCACCGATTTCGAAACAATATTAAAGATGTAAAAACTTACCCCGGCGCTGACATAAACTCAAATCACAATTTACTCTGCTCCAAAATACAAATTAAATTAAAGAAATTAACAAAGCCAACTAAGCCTTGTAAGATATATCTCGACCCCCTGAAAAACCCTCAAACGCGCGAACACATATCACAGCAAATAAATAGTAAAATACACAGAATATCAAATATACCAAACGAAAACAGAACCATTAACGAATGCTGGTATGCCATTCAAAACTCGATTTTAGAGAACGTACAAGAGTCTTTGAAAACACCTACCATGTTGGCAAAAAATGAGTGGATGACACAAGAAATTCTAGATCTGATGGAAGTTCGACGGCAACACAAAAATAGAAATATTATCGAATATCGTGAAATTAATAAACGCATAAAAAGAAAAATTAAGCAAGCCAAAGAATCCTGGCTTGAGAATTTATGTAAAGAAATAGAAGACCTCCAAAAAAAGCATGACAGCTTCAACCTGCATAAGAAACTTAAATATACTGCCGGAATTAGAAAACAGAAAAATGCTCACATACTTAAAAGCGCGGACGGAAAAATTTGTGATCACGAACAACAGTGCAAAGAATGGGAGAGATACATCACTGACCTTTTTGACGATGCTTCTAGAGAAAATGCTCCAAATACTGCCTGTGACAACCAGTTGGACAGAGGTCCCAATATACTGAATTCGGAAGTCGAAAAGGCAATACAGCAAGCCAAAAACAATAAAGCACCTGGACCAGATCAAATCCCTGCCGAACTACTTAAACTTTTGGATGAGGAAAGCATTGCCTGCTTAACCACTTTCTTCAACAAAATTTACAACGAAGGAAAAATACCAGATGATTGGTTAGAGTCACTGTTTATAACATTACCAAAGAAAAGCAGGCCCACCAAATGCAGCGATTTTAGACTAATCAGTTTGATGAGTCACACACTGAAGATACTCTTACGAATTATACAAAACCGAGTATTCCTTCTATGCGAAAGTAAGATGGGTGATAAGCAATTTGGATTTAGAAACGGTCTAGGAACTAGAGAGGCACTATTCTGTATGCGCGTTCTATTACAAAAAAGTTGTGAATTCCGAAAGAATGTTTATGTTTGTTTCATCGACTTCGAGAAGGCGTTCGACAGAGTCCAACACAATACACTTTTCGACTGCCTACGGGCAGCAGGACTTGACCACTATGATATAAGACTGCTGAAATACTTATATTACAATCAAGTAGCCTCTATCCAAATTGGAGACAGTCCCACTGAAAAAATACCCATCAAACGTGGAGTACGGCAGGGTTGTGTTTTGTCACCCACTCTTTTTAATCTGTACTCTGAAGAAATCTTTAGGGAGGCTTTGGATGACAGACAAGAGGGAGTAAGACTAGGTGGAGAAGTAATCAACAATATTAGATACGCTGACGATACAGCCATTCTTGCAGAAAGTTTACAAGATCTCCAAACATTACTAAATCTAGTCAGTGAAGCAAGTTATCGGAGAGGCCTAAAAATCAACATTTCAAAGACAAAGTGGATGGCAGTTGGAAAGATCCATATAGATCAAGGTCTGCTTTCTCTTAATGGAGAAGAGATAGAAAGGGTAAATCATTTCAAATACCTTGGCAGCTGGTTAAATGTAAATTGTGACTCTGATGAAGAGATAATATCCAGGATCGAAATATCACGTAAGGCTTTTATGACCTGGAAACCAGTTTTATGCAACAGAAACCTGTCAATGAATATTCGTAAGAAGGTCCTGAAATGTTATGTGTGGTCGATCCTATTGTATGGTTGTGAGACATGGACGTTAAAAACCACAATGCTAAACAAGTTAGAAGCATTCGAATTGTGGTGCTATAGACGAATCCTAAAGATATCGTGGGTTTCGCACACTTCCAATGAAGATGTTCTTCAAATGATCAATTCAGAACGTCTGCTCATAAACACCATAAAGAGGAGAAAAACAGAATACTTCGGCCATATAATTAGAGGACCTAAATACCATTTACTTCGCCTTATAATACAAGGAAAAGTGGAAGGAAAGAGATGGATTGGTCGAAAGAAACTTTCATGGCTGCGTAATATTAGACAATGGTGTGGTTTCACAGTAGAAAAATTATTTCGCGCAGCAGCCGACAGAGAAAGGTTTCAGGAAATTGTAAACATGATGACGGCCAACGTCTGAATACGGACACTGCACACCAAAGAAGACGATACATTTTTGTAGGAAATTTATTTACTTGGAGAATCTATATATAGATAATATAATATATATACATATATATATATATAATATATATTATCATATATATATATAGATATAAATATATACTTTATATATATGGCAAAAAGGTCAATCATAGATGCGGTCACAGACGTACCCTCTTTAATTACGCAGGATACAAAAATATGGGTGGCTCTTATCCTGCTTGGCATTAAAAATGCGATTACACACCATGGGAATCAATGGAAAAAATCATGTCCGGCTGAGAGAATTGGGAGTTAGTGAATACATGGTTAATGTAATTAACAGATACTTTACTCACAGTCCAATAAGAGAAGAATAATAGCATTAGTTTGTCGCAGGGTGTTCTGCAGGGTTCTAGTATAGGTCCCATCCTGTGGAATGTCCTGTACGACGGGGTGTTTAGGCTACAGATGCCAAGTAATGCACTCTTGTAGCTTATTCCGATAATCTCGCACTGATTGCGAAGGCAAATCAGAAAACAGACTAGGCTAATTTCGGCTAACACAGTCCTGCGTCTTGTTAGTAGGTGGATCAGAAAGAACGATCTTTAGCTAACGCCTCATAAAACTAAAGTGTTAGTTCTCAAAGGGAGTCGAGACAAATTCTCTCTTCTCTTTATAGTGGAAGGTGTGAAGGTTGCACCGATTAAATCAATTAGAGTATGTTGGAGTCTGGTTGTCGAAAGGACTGAGGTTTGGAATACATATCCAAAAGACAGGATAGAAGTCGAAAACAAAATCTGGAGAAATATGCCAAGCTGATAAAGACTTCGCAAAGGCGAATGCTTTTTAAATACTTTAATATATCCAGCGCATACAGGACGGTTTCAAATGAGGCTCTATATGTCATTGGAGCGGTGATACCGATCGTTTTGTTGTGCAAAGAGCGAGCGAGGGTGTATGCGAGGAAGATGGATGGAAATTTAAATAAGAATGAGAGAAAGAACGAAGAAAGAACGAAGAACGACAAGGTGAACGAAGGAGCTTACTCCGATCTGGGGCCGTGGTGGGAATGTAAGTTCAGGAAACTAGACTACTTCCTGATGCAGTTTCTGAACGACTCAATTGGTGCAATGTATGTTCACCTGAAGTCAAATTTAATTGAATACTGGAAAATACAGTTTTGGACAACAAGTGTATAATTTTGGTGACTATATGTAATAACAGGTTTTTAACCAGTATTGTTGGTGGACGCAGCATTTAACCTAGTAAGATAGCCATTGGTGTTTTTAACATAGTCAAAATTCCGTAACCACGTTAGTTAAGCTAATGGTTATACTTAGTTTAGGCGATTTAAAAACTGATGATAGATGTTTAGTCCGAACGTTGATTTTTGTGAGCCTTTTAAGGGTATATAAATAAATAGGAGCGAATTGAACGAGGATCTAACCGTTTATTTTTATTATTATTTATTAGTTTATTGCCTAACGGAAATATTTTCGGATTTACGGTAATAGGTATTGTCATTTGTAAGTTTTTGGTTTTGTATTTTAGTTTTTCATTGAGTGACAAGACCACCTCTCTGAAACAGTGGTTAAGATTTTAGCCAAAACACGGTTAATCCGTCACTACGCTGGGGTCTTTTGGCCCTGTATCTACTCGGCCGAAATATGCCGAAATATACATCTTGCTCCGTGACGTTAGATGTCTAAAAAAGATTTCCGCCGCCGTTGCCTGCTAGAATTCAATGGATACCTTCTTATCCCCTTACTGGAATCTGGGAAAAGGCAATTAAAAAAAACTGTTGCACCTAGTCCGATGTTTAGTTATCTAGTTTTAGTACCGAGTCTACAATATTTATTTTTCCCACCATTATCTATTTCGTTTTCTTTGCGTTGAGGGTTAAGCCTTTTTCATTAAATTCGTTGTTTACTACATTTAACACAGTTTCAAAGTCTTCTGAACTTTCTTTTTAGGATTTATTACACATAAAAACAGTATAAGAAATAATAAAACGAACACTATGGTCTTAGGAATCCTTTGAAAATGATATTTTTTTTGAAAATATACAGATATACAGAAAATATACAGAAAAAGAGTCAAATTATAACATTATATATGATACATACTAAAAAACAACCAACTTGTATCAATAATCAGACACATTTTTTATTAAGGCAAAGTTGAAGCATCCACCAACACCTTATTAGCGGCGTTAATTAGTAAACAAAGCTTAACAATAAGTTTTGATTTGGTAAAAAATATTGACTGGCCTTAGCTAGTTTAATAAGTGTTTTACTGGACAGTTTTATACCAGAGATAGTAGAATATTTAGTAGATTATTTGATGAACATTATTATTGATATTTTGTACACGTTAACAAACGTATGGAAGTAAGAGGCGTAGCATATAGGTCACACAAGGGGCGTTTACTGCCCGAAAGTAGGTATGACTGTGTGATCTTAGTCAACTGTTATTCCTTACACGGAGGCGCGTTAATACCGTTTGAATAAACTGTGTACTAGTTTTCGACTGTCGTGTATCCGGCTTTAGCGATCTTAGTATATATTATAAAGAATATACAGGGTGTCCAGAAACTATTCTGGCAAACGAAAACTGGAGATTACTCAGATAGTTTTAAGACGATTTAACCCAATTCACCTAGTCAGAAAATGCTTCCTAAGGAAGCTGGAGCTCTTTGAAGATGGCACCTTGTAAGTAGTTTGTTTAGTACTCCCAGAAGGCTGTTATTTAGAAAAACGAAAACTGGTACGATTATTTATGCTCCAGAGTTGAATCGATTCCATTATTTGCGAATTTCTAGTGCCGTTTTGGATAGGTTATTTCAACGCATAACTTTGTAGTCCGTAACTTTTAAGTATTTGTGATACTAGATTTTTCAAATTCTCAGATATTCTTGTACTAAAAGATACTCTTAATTTAAGTCTATACTTTAAGTCTTAATTTGAAACAATTTTTTTTTTAAAAGTTTTTAAAAACAAATATTTATTACGATGGAACAAAACTACGAATAACACAAAAGAACAAGTATCAAATGTAGATAGTACAAAAGATGACCAATTTGATGATCATTCGACTCTATATATAAATTTTTCAATTATTCATAGAGAACGCCGAATGCTTGCAAAAATTCTAAAGTTATTTGTTAAATTCACGTGGCAAACATCTTGTACTCCTTAAGCCAAAGTTGTGCAATTTTCTGATTTAGTGCGACCTTGCTGGCGATAAGAAAACTGTGCTTGCCTTTTTCAATCCAATGGTTCTTCTTAGTTTATTTTGGCAATTTGGAATTTCCAGATAAAAAGCTTTACTTTGCGCAATTTCTTTACTAATATTAGGCTCTGCAGTTAATCACACTAATTGATAATCTTACAAACATCACATGAATTCTTACTTCTTTTATCAATTTAATCGTGGATAGAGCCCACATCTTTTTCGTTTTTGGTTCATGATAATCATCGGTTTATTCAGTATTTCTACTGATGTTCATTCTCAATTCTCTTGAAGTCTTTGGTTGATAATTCTCCTTTTCAATGTCGGTTAACGAGTTGTTTTGGCGATCAGGCTTCACAATTCTGCCCGTAGTATGTTATTTGCATCTGGATGGCTTTGGTGTTATATTGAATATACACCAAACGCACCTAGTACGTCTACTTGAAACTATAAAATTGTACATTTTTTATCTAGGACTCTACGCCCACTTTGGTTTCATTATAAAAGACAATTATTTCAGGTTTTCCAGTTTATTTACATCAGTGTATTTTTGTTGATGCATCGTAGATAACTAAAAGTACAGCTTTGTTTTTCCTTGGAACATATACACAATTGTAATATCTTTAATAAAACCCCTGATACAAACTCCTTATTCTCTCTTGGTTGGGCATAAAATTCGGGTGGGAATTTCCTTTCTTGTTCTTCTTAAGCGGACCTACATACGTCAATCTCTTTGTCGCAAACTCATTGGGCAAGTTCAATAAGAGGAGAAATAATTGTCTGCAGTTAACATTTCTGTTTGTATTTATAAATAGATTGAATAAGTTTTACCATCGATTGAGTTGGTACAGCCAAACGTTCTTTCTTCATCTGTTAATAATTTGCCATCGCTTACCTTTGCGGTATAAATAGAGTACGTGGCATCAGTAGAATCAAGACCATACTTGCTGGGGTCTTTATTTGGCATGGTACATGCGAAACCATGTTACACGCCCTCTGAGAAACCTGATGAGCCGTTCCTTATTCAATACAGGGTGTAGAATGTCATCATCAGATTTTACACATCCATATTTTGTAAAGGCGATGCACTTTTTTCCAACTATTTGGCTTCACCACGAAGTCCTTAGTAAATACGAAAAGTAAGTTATGTTTCTCTGTTCTCCGTTCTTGTTCTCTGTGCAAAAGGTTGTGGACCACACCTGAATCTATTTTTACCATAATAACTCATTACATTTTTAAACTTCTTCACCACATTCAGAATCGGATTTGTCAGAACAAGTCACCACTAGCTCTCTCAATTATCATCTCTCTACCGAATCTATTTTATCTCACTTTCAATGTCCATTTAAAGAGAGCACCTGACTTTTCCACTGCTAACCTTACTTTCTACCTCGTCATGCCATGCTAAAGGAGTTTCTTCATAGTTTTTGTCACCGTAATGTTACTGTTTTGAAAGAACCTCGCATTTTCCTAAATTTTTCACAAACACTGAGCGTTTGGTAGCCTACCTCCCCCCTTCAAACTTTGAAATAGTTATAAATTAAAAAAAATACCCACCACTACTGACAAATACTTGTCAATAACGTGAAATACGAGCGACGTCACTGTAACTTGAAAGGTAGTCTCACGAGGCACCACAACACTCATAAAAACAAAAATTAAAAATTGCGCGCTAATTTGAAATTTCAGCTCGGGGGTGCATGTGAGCACCACGTACGTAGTAGAAGGTTTAAAACAGGAACTAGTTTCGGGTACTTTTTATCTTAGGCAATAGATTTTAACATTTCTCGTAAGAATTTTTAGAACTCATTTTTTTTGTTAAAAAGTTTAAATTCATACAGCTTAGTAGTGGCGAGCCGTTATTATTTATTAATGCTAAAACTTTTAAAGATTTTATTAGTGCAAAGACTAATCTATCATTATATCGCATACGGAGGTCCGCGTTGTAACAAAAATTGGCAATATATTATTCCAAACACAACTTATCGACGTACGACATCAACGACATTGTCAATGCGGAAGTGCTATATATCGAGTTTCCGTTCGTTTCCCTTCGAACTAACCTACCTATCTTTTCACTCTAATACTTGATCTGTGTGCGGCTTTGTTTGTTGATTCTACTATTAATATAGTTGAAGACAATTAAGTAATTTGCTTGAACAAGCGATACGGTATGTTGTCATTTTCTCTTTGTTAAGACGATTAGATGTCAGACACAATTAGTGCCGTTACAGAACTTTAAAAAATAATTAAGTAGTCACAATGAATAGGAAATATACGTGGTTACAATAATTTAACTATTACATGAATAAACCTAAAAAAATTATTGCAATTTAACTTTCAAGTTTCAAATCACAATTTGACACAATAAAATACAATTGATATAAAAACTTATTTGTGAAAAAATTTTATAACCAATATTTAATAACATACCTATAGGTGCAAAAATTCGATCCATGCCTAACTTTATAATTACAGAGAGAAAACAAATTTTTGGGAGATGCACACTTACAGATTTGGCATAGATTTAAGAGAAGAAGCATTAAGATAAAATGTGAAATAACGAAACGAAATTCATGTGAAAAAGGTTAATAATTTATAAAAATATATGACATTTTTCTAAAACTTTGAAAAAAATGAAAAGTAACTTTATTTATAAGAACAGAAAGTTATTTTATTAATACTTAATTTAACGGACAAGATTTTATGTTACGCTTGAGCGGCTTTACTAGGCGTCCTCTAAAAAGTCCTAAAAAGGACGAAATACGTTTAAGCATATTGTGTTGAAGCACATATACGTGAAATCAAATCTTAACTGTCTTTCTATATCTTATTACTCGTATTTGGAGTATTAAAAACAAATATTAACAGATAATAGAGATGTGTACAAACAAAAATAATTGATTGTTCGAGGAAGATTGAAACTCTGTGTAGAAGGAAAAGAGAAACCACAATGAGTTGAAATTAAAGAGATAGAAGAGAAGTTTAAAAACGAAGAGGTGAGGTCGTTCTATTAAGAAGTTGAAAAGATGGGAAAAGGTTACCAAAGCCACTGTAGTTATATGAAAGGTAAACACGGAAATTTAATTAGCAATCGGCAGAAATAATGACGGAATGGAAAAAACATTTTGGACAGTTGGAGAAGAATGTGATAGTTGAAAGGCAGTCTACAGAGGAGGAGGTGGTGACAGCAATAGAAATAGAAATAAAAATAAATAAGTCCTGGTAAAATATGACATATGCATAGAAATGATCAAGTTTGGTGGAGAACAACTATAAAGAAAAAATATATCAGCTACTAGTGCAAATATGGGAAAAGGAAGTAATTCCATCTGAGTGGTATGAGGCCGCATATACCCTCTGCATAAACAAGGAGACAAACTGAAATGTGACAATATAGAGGTATAGAGGCCTTATTAGACACGGTATACAAATCTTGGCAAGAATATTAAGAAATAAACTAAATTGTCAACAGAAAGAATCCTGCATGAATATCTAGGCCGTCTTTAGAAAGGACAGATTACTGTAGACCAAATCTTCTCATTAAAGGAGAAACAAACGACTTGTTATGAAGGTAAAGTTCCTCTGCATGTTTTGCTTGTGGATTTTAGACAAGCATATGATAGAGTAGATAGAGTCAAAATGTATCGAGCAATGGAAATTTGGGTATACCAAAGAACTGATCCGGTAGTTAAAATGAGACTTAATAACTCTACGTGTGAAATTGCTTGGCAGGGTCACATATCAGATCAAATTACGGTTGCAAAAGGCCTGAGGACAGGGAGATCTTTATCCACTACATTATTCAACTTAGTGTTAGAAACTGTAATTAGAAAATTCAGCATGAAGGTGGAAAGAAAACGATCATGAAAAAATGAGCACCAGTGCTTGGAATTGGCTGACGATCTAACGATCCTAGCAAAAAAACCGAGAAATAATTAAGAAGAGTTTGTGAAGAAAATCATCGAAAAAAGCACAGAAATTCGGATTGGAACTAAATGAAGACAAAACCAAATATATGATCATGGGAGGGACAGTAGGAGGAAAAAAGAAGACTTTAGTGTGAGGTCAGTAAAGGTGGTAAAAGCTTATTAGTTTTTAAAAGGGTGGAAATTTGAATACTGGGTATAGTTTTCGATGAAAATGGAAAAGATAAATGGGAGCTCGAAGGCAGAATAGCAAAAGGGAATAATTAAACTGAACTCAAAATACGTTTCTAGACAAGGTAAACGTAGAATATATAAAGCAGTAATTCGACCCACAGTAAACATGTACCGGTGAGAGAATGGACATTAAATAAAAAGGAAGAGGATACTCTGGAAAGATGGGAAAGGAAAATATTGAAACGCATATTCGGAGGACGGAAGACAGAGATGGTTGGGAGAGAAGAACCAACAATGAATTAATGGCTTTATACAAAGAAACTACCATTACCAAGTGTCAAGGTAAAAAGAATCAGATGGTTGGGGTCGTGTGGAAAGAATGGCAGCAAACAGAATGCCTCAAACTAGTAATAACCAGAAAATTAATTGGCCCCAAAAGAAGAGGTAGACCAGAACGAGGTGGATTAGTAAAGCGGAGGAAGACTTTAAACACGTGAAGGTGAGGTACTGGAAAATACAGGCACATAATAGAAGCGAATGGAGAAATATTGTACACCAGGTCCTTCAGAGTAGTTAAGAATGTTATATATACATATTTAAGTTAAAGTTTTGTTTAAATAATTTTAATTGTTAATATTAGGATTATGTTGTAAAAAATGCCTAGGCCTTAACGGCCTGTTGTGCTTAAAAATAAATATTTTGAGTATTAGAAGTCAGTCCATAAAAGGTTTTTTACTCAGATAGATCGGTATGACATGGAATGCAATTTTAAAATCCTTTTGTCACTTTATTCATCGTCTGTTTGCTTTGAAAATCATAGAAAGCCCAGATATGGGTCGGAATCTGAATATTGACTTTAAACAAGTATTAGAAGTCTTTGGATTTTTACTTTTTGCTTGACCTATTATTTTCTTTTAAAAGCCTTAAACTTAACAAAGCAGAAGGCTATGATTTCATTACTGATAATATTTTAAAACATCTTCCGGTATATAGAGTGAGAATATACATTGATTGTGTAATGAAATCTGACCCATGAGCGTCTGGCCTAAGGATTGTAGAAAGACCATAATCATACCTTTACATCAGAAAGGTCCAACAAATAATTGTAACAACTAATAGCCTACTAGCTCTTCATCACACGTCAGTAAGAAGAAACTCTACACCCTGCAATGTCGTCTAGAAAACTTCATAAGTTGGCAAATGGGACCTAAGTGGATATGTCAAGTCAAGGACAGGGTACCTGAGAACAAATTACCTTATTAGCCTTATTACCAAATACCTTATTAGCAAACAGTATCAAGGTAACCTGGTATAAATTAGAATGGACAAATACCTATCTGACAAATACACTTTGGAGAAGAGAGTACGCCAAGGATGCGTTTTATCTCCCTTACTAATTCACATATATTCAGAGTTCATAATGCACAGAGTCTTAGATGGATGGGAGAGAGAAGTAAACGTAGGTGGTGTCAAGATATAGGCAAATCCCCAATATTTTTAACTTCATAGACTCGACTTATTATCCTTCAGATGTGAAGATATTGTAGATTTAGAACCGCATTTAGAAATCTCATAAAATGTCATCGTAAATTATTGTAAGTTAAGAAACAATGAAATTTGCTCCCAGAATGTAATGGCTTTTTGTTATCTAAATTTTGGGTTTTTAAATTTCAGTGCTTAAGTACTTCTTTTTAATAAGAATTTTAATTTATTATCTATTTACCACTTGAAAGGTACAGGCAAAAGAAGGTGCTATGTCAAAAAAAACAAGTTTCGAGGAAAAACGATTTTAAAGGTTTGGACTTCTGGTGTTTGTTTATTATGGGAAAATAAAAGGTGACAAAGTTTTTAATAATGTATTGGAATGTTGCCTATTACACAGTTAAATATGAATAGCCAAAATACAAATGCATGAAAAGTGATAAAACATTTTGTAGAAAATTGCAATTTTTACAGGGCAAAAAGGTTGTTTTGTCAAATAACTTAATATTATAGACTACTTACTAAACATAATATTTTTATTGTAATAGTAAACTTAAAATCTATATAAATAAAACTAAAAGAGTTTCCTTATGAAAAAGAGGATGTGGTTACAATTTTTCAGGTGTTGAGTGCTTTATTGATCCTAGAACAAAAAAAATTAGGGTCAATTCGTATACAGATAAGGTTGTCTAGCTTACCGCAATAGATAATCATAAAGCTCAAAGGATACAAATATTCTTCAGCTCTTGGAGTTCTTCATTTCATCTACAATGGGTAAAAGCGCTAAAAGTTTGGGATACATGTAAAATATGCTTGTGAGGTAGTGAGACATATATTGAATGCATTGTAGACAACTGCCTTTATAATGAGTTCACTCGTTTAATATCGGAACCAGAAGATTTTTTGCAAAATCGATACAGATTGCTTCCGTGGAAATTAACTTCTGGTAACTTGAGGTTCTTGCGTCCCTCTTATCTTTTATAAAATTTGTTCTGCTTTCATTTTGTGTAATTTATTCTCTATGTTTAATTGGTTTATATCTGCCTCTAGTATACAGTGAGTCAGATTTTCTGTTTGCGATAAATTGACTTTTTCAGCTTCTAGACTTTAGTATTGGCTAAATATTCGTCTCATTGACTACATGTGTCAGATCTAGGGTATCCAAATGATATGTTGAACTCGGTTGGAAAAATGGTCCTATACGTTTCATATGACACATGCTCATTTGAAAACTTTTCACATAACATATTAAACATTTTTTTAATATTCAGTTCTTCTGGTAGGTATACCTTAGCCGTACCATGCATACTGTAATGACTTTTACGATCTCTAAACGATCGAATATGACTTTTTATCTTACTTTTTGCTTCAATAGAGAGTTGTGTGGCGGATTAGTGTGCTTACCTCTACGATCTTTTGGGCATCTCCTGTTAGTTTCAATGATTGCTGCAGCATGGCTAACTTTCTTCGACCTATTTCATGTATAGATATAAATGCCTCTTTACATATTTCAACATCTTCAGTATGCCCATTTATATTGTTTACAACTCTTACACGGTACCGAAGGAAGCATCGTGAAAAAAGAGCATCTTGTTCTTGTTGCCTTGGTCTTCGTTGTTTGATCGGAAGGATCGTTATCAAACCACACAGATATATATTCTGCTCATCAACTGAGTTGAGTAGATTAAAACTCTGGATGATTTTGTTCCTAGCATTTTCTGGTACACGCTCAAAACACTTTAATCTCTTACACCTACAGTCCTCCACCCATAGTATGGCTTCTCAAATTTAATAACTTATTTAACATTACTCAATTTTCCATACTTTCTTTCTTTTTTTACTATTTCTATTTGAAGGCGAAATGTCATTATCAACGATTTCAGGGTCAATTTTCTCCCTTACTCAGTTTTCGTAATAAACACAAGTTCACTGACGAAAAACACGTTTGTTTACTAAATTTGCTGGAATTTGTCGATGCAATAGCATTAGCCGACGCTTACGTGTACAACCTGACAAAGCACTTTTTTCGCCGGGACCTCGCGGACTTGTCACCTTCTTAGCATGACTAGAGAAATTAAAATATGTTATTATTCATGACTAAACACATTTATAGCAGTGATTGATTTATAGAATGGTAGTCTAGATCACTGGCTAACAGAGGGGACCAGAAACTTATTTTCTGCAAAAATTGACATAACACTTTCTTTGCCTGTACCTTCACTAGTAACATGAAAATGTTTATTTATTTATTGATTTGTAAGAAATCTGTAGATTCTTTATTACAGTATTATTTATCTTATTGGTCAATTTAAGTACATATTAAAGTAAATCCTATTTTGGACATGTAGTAAGGGGAGACCGATATAATATTCTTCAACTTATTATGATGGGTAAAATCGAAGCACGCAGAGGAATTGGTAGAAAGCAGGCCTCTTGGTTGAAGAATATCAGGGAGGTGGACAGGAATAAAGAATAGCTGAGCAAACTATTTAGAATAGCTCGAGACAGAAGACAGTTTCGCCATGTTAATCGCCAACGTCAAGGGGATTGATAGGGCACGTTAAGAAGAAGATTAAAGTAAAGCTGTTGTTTTGTAATTGATGGATTCGACCGTTACTTGATGGAAATTTCATTTTATGTAACAATAAAACACTGAAACTTTGTTTTCAAACTTCCACAAAATTTATTTTAAATATTATCTCTACAGCTGTTTCGGCTGATTGCCTTTCTCAAGTGATCTATTTTGGCTTGGGTTTACAAATTTATAGTCTCTAATGAAATAGGTTGAGGAGGGGAGAACTGTTTGTCTCAAGTTGGTCATTCAGAATTATATCTTGTGTTTTTTAATTTGTTGATTTCCATAGATTCTAAGCTATTCTAAGGCCTTAAGCTATCTTTGTTAGAATCTATGGAAATCAACAAATTAAAAACACAGATATAATTCTGAATGACCAACTTGAGAAAAACAGTTCTCCCCTCCTCAACCTATTTCATTAGAGACTATAAATTTGTAAACCCAAGCCAAAATAGATCACTTGAGAAAGGCAATCAGCCGAAACAGCTGTAGTGATAATATTTAAAATAAATTTTGTGGAAGTTTGAAAACACAGTTTTTCAGTGTTTTACTGTTGTTTTGTATTTCTGTGGATACAATTTTAGTGGTATTTGTTGTTTTATATTTTTTTTATTGTCATTGTCAGTGTATCGTATTTTGTATTTAAAGTAAACTTCATAATTAAGAATAGGTTCTTGGAACTTTGTATCCGTTTCTAGTTTTATATTTTTTATCTTTACGAACTGACCTTATTTCACTATTTCACCCTTTAGCTTATTTCGTGCTTTTTTTCCTGTCTTTTTTATTCTTATTTTAATAGGACCTGTTCCTCCTAAGTGTGTTACGTTTTTACATTTTTTGTGCTCTTTTATGAAGCTTTTATAAGCTTAAATCTTCGAAAGATCTTTTTATATATTTTTCGTTTCTTAGTAAGTTTGAGTTTTACCGAGCTCTCTTTTTGTATCCTATAAAGATGCTCTCTCCACATTTGCTTGGTTATTGCTGCAGACAAAGTAAAATGGGCCGTGATGATCGCCAATATTCTTAAAAGATAAGGCATACGAAGAAGAATACTACTACTTAAGGTAAGTAAGGGCTAAATGGACTATTAAAATCTTTGGAGGTAGATGAGTGAGACAAATTCCTATCAACATTACAGATCACAAGCATAAACCTAATCCATTCGGAAATATACGATGGGAACAAATAAAGATCTTTCAAAGTACCAACTGACTATATATCTAGGACTATGAATCTAAGTCTGTCACCATGTATATTAAGAGCAAAAACAAAGCAAAATGATGAATAAATGAAGTGAATATCCTACACGATAACGACATTTACCTGGTAGTCATACATAAAATTCATGTCAAATACAAAGTTAAGCTTAAATTAAGAGAAAAGATGCTGGGCTACGATTTACTGGGAGGCAGCGTATGATAAACATTACGTTGTTGCAAACTA
Organism: Diabrotica balteata; assembly: GCA_918026665.1. Taxonomy (NCBI): domain Eukaryota; kingdom Metazoa; phylum Arthropoda; class Insecta; order Coleoptera; family Chrysomelidae; genus Diabrotica; species Diabrotica balteata. The sequence continues at coordinate 44,356,867 of OU898280.1, forward strand.
CATTCGAAGAAATATAGAAAATGGTTTTCTGCTCACTGCATCCAATGAAATATACAAGAAGTCATCGCCAAAATGAATATCTTTAAGAGAAATATTTGTTTAATTATTTAATCCAGAGTTTCTTCATGAGTTACAGGTTAAAGCTCATTCACTCCCATTTTGATTTTCAGTTTAACTGTATTCAGTATTTGTTAATTCTTTTTGTCAAAATGTTTTGGTATCATATTTTGTTATCTAATTTTTATCTATCATTTACCTATGTGTCTTTAATCTGTACTCTTCCATTATTTGTATCATTATTTACCCTCCCATGTAGCTCCTCACTTGAGCAACGTGGTCTTCATTAAGTATAGGTAAACGAGAAACTTTTAATTGTCTGCTTCTCTCAGTTTTATTTCCATAACAACCCAAAAATACCCAAGTAATGGCTTTTAACCAATAAATAATGAAAATAAACATTTTTTTCAATGTTATCTCAGCACTTGGCGCTATATCAATGCTACCAACTGCTTAAAAGCGCCAAATATAAGAAATAATGTTTTGGATAATTTTCCACGTTTTATATAAAGTTGCATGAGGTACACGAGTCATTTAGCAACGATAAATTTGTATTCAGCGACCTTAAAAACCTTCGAGTAATGACTATTGACTGATTTAGCATAAAATTAACATTAATCTCCTGGAAACGCAGTCACAAATCCTTTGATACCATCGCTGTTGTAATATGCTCAACAACCAGAAAAATACCTAAGTAATGACTTCTTACAGATTTAGAATAAAAATAACAGAACTCCATAAAAGACAAGGTTCACTCCCCACCAGATAGCATGAGAACCATCCTCCTCTTTCTAAGTGCCTTCTCTGTTAAGGTTGGCGATCAATATGGCAAATTTCTCTCTGTTTTGAGCTTGATGAATTAATTCATTTTCTCTTGTGTGGGTCAAATCTCTGATGTTTCGTAGCCAAAATTTTTTCTTTCGTCCTATGCCCCTTTTACCTTCAATCTTGCCTTCTAATATTACCTGGAGCTGCTTAAATTTCCTATGGCGCATTATGTGTTCTAGATATGACGTCTTTCTAATTTTGATAGTATTGACCAGATGAGGGCATGTGTTCATTACTCTCAGTACTTCTTCATTCGTAGTTCTGCTGGTCCAGCTTATTCTTAACATTCAGCGGTACATCCACATTTCAAATGAATTTAATTTGTTGACGTCATACTGTTTTAATGTCCAGGTCTCACAGCCATATAGTAATAGAGACCACACATAACACTTTAGTGTTCTCAATTCTATAGAGACTGATAGCTTGGATTACAGAGCATTTTACGCATATTCATGAAACCAGATCTTGCTATTTCAATGCGTCTTCTAATTTCTTTTGAGTGGTCTAGTTGACTATTTAGCTCTCTGCCCAGGTATATGGCACTTTGGGAACTCTGAAGGGTGATACCATTTATTTGTATGTTAGGTGTAACTTGTTCATGGGGGTTTTTGTGGAATACCAGAATTTTGGTTTTGGAAAAGTTAATGTCCAAGCCCAGCCTGTGGCTTTCTTCTGATAATATGTTTATCAATATTTTTAGTTGGTCTTCTGTTTCTGCTAATACTATGGTGTCATCGGCATATCTTATAGTGTTAATGATAATTCCATTGACTCTGGCACCACGATCTTAAAGAGAAACTCTAATTATATGTTCGTGTATATGCATACATTAAATAATAGGGGGAACAAAATGCACCCTTGACGCACTCCTCGTTCTATGTTGATGTACTTGGTGTTTCCGTTCTCTGTTGGAACGCATCCTGTGTGGTTCCAGTATGTATTACTTATGATAGATATGTCGTGTCCATCCAACCCTACTTCTCTTAGCACCTCAATCAATTTTCCCTGTTTGATGCGGTTGAAGGCCTTTCTATAATCGACAAAGCACACATACAGCGGTTTTTGAACGTCAAGATACCTTTCTGTCATTAGTGTCAATAACATAATTGCTTCTCTAGTGCCTTTACCCTTTCTAAAACCATATTGAGAACGACTCAGGTATTCTTCCTGAGAATGTTTATTTTTCTATCTGTATCTATTTGTGGGGAGCTGTTTTGTTCTCTGATCACCAAACAAATCTTTAAGATATTGCTCCCATATTTATTTCTGTTTTTCAGGGTCTAATTCCATTTGGTTTTTCTTGTTTATTACAATCGATAAATGTTTGGGTTTCCATATTCCAGCTACTTCTTTAACCTTTCTGTGTAGTTCTCTATTTTTATGATTTATTGGCAAATCTTCTACCTGTTTACATTTTTCTTTCATCCACTCTTCCTTAACTACATTTATTTTTTTCTCAATTTCCCTGTTGAGTTCTTTGTATCTTGTTAGGTTTTTGTTTTTACCATCCGTTTCCTCTCCATAATTTGTAATATTTCGTTTGTCATTCATCGTTTTCTATGTTTACGTTTTTCTTTCTGCATACTTTGGGCCATGACGATCGCCAATGTTTTTAGGGATGGGGCACGTTAAGAAGAGATACTTTGGTCTGCTGCCTCCAAGACAGAATTTTTAATTTCCCCCACATGTCTTCATTGTTTTCTTTTATTGTCTTCTTCTTAGTGGGAGCTATTGTCCTAAACTCTAACTACATGTCTACCATGTCTTCATACCTTTGTTGCTGTCCTTGGTCAGCACTACTCCATGCTATTCTCTGACTGGGTTTAGCCTTGTCTACTCTTTTAAGTTTTAATCGGATAGTTGCGACAACAGGATTGTGGTCTGAATTTATGTCACAGCTTGGTTACGTTTTTACATTTAGAATACGGAACCCTTTGTTAATTGTAATGTAGTCGATTTGGTTCCTCACAATACTTCCTTCGCAATATTGAGAAGACCTTCACGTATATCGACGTCTTGTAGCTAATTTAAACCATGTGTTAAGAACCACCAGGTTGTTCTCTTGGTAAAATTCAACAAAGCGTGTGCTCGTTCGTTACTTGGTTCCTAAACTTTTTCTGCTCCTAATTTGGCATTCCAATCTCCCATAAATATATTAATGTCTGATTTTATGTGTTTTTTAATCTTTTCAATATCGGAATAGAAAATCTCAATATCTTTGTCTGGGCTGTCTGCTGTCGGTGCGTTTGTATTATATTGATGTCGAATGGTTGTCCATTTAATTTGATAATCATTAATCTGTCGCTGACTGGTAGGAAACTTTTCGTGTGTTGTTTCATGGATTCTGTTACCAACACTCCTACACCTGACTGGGCATCATCATCTTTGCCTGCATAATAGAAACGGTTGCCATTTACTGTATCCACATATCCTTCTACTTTCCATCTCACCTCGCACATACCAAGTATGTCCCACTTCATTCGTCTCATCTCGTTTTCAGCATTTGCTAGTTTTCCTGCTCTAAATAAAGTTTTAGCATTTTACGTAACAATTTTTGGTTTCCTCCCGGGAATTCTTAGCACCCTTGACAATTGAATGCCTGCCGGGAACTAGGGACCATGTTTTGATTTTGACTTGCTTATTAACTATCTTGGGAATTTAATGCGATGGTTTCCCACTTGCCTTGCGCATCTATGCCATTAACGATGGGATGTCGTTCATCCTCCTTCGGGGAGAACCATCACCATCATAATATTCGTATTCAGCAACCTCGAAAACCCCCGAGTAATGACTTTCCACTGATTTCCAATGAAAATAACATAAGACGTCGACAGACGAGATCCAACCTACTCACCAGGTATCTAAAGGAACATCGACTATTTTTCATTTTTATTTCCTTTGGAAGTGCATTTTCCTCATGCAATTTTCATTTTACCACTATGAATTTTGTTCAAAATCTTACTTGACACTTTTATCGAAGCGAATGCAAAAAGTTGCATATCGATTTATCTTGCTACGGAAAATTGTTAGGTTTAGTGCTTTATTTCTTCGCCTATTTAGGCAACTGATTTGTACAATACTGTTTTTTTATGTTTTGTATAAATTATAGCTGAATATTTAAATTAAAATATTTTCTTATTACCTTAATATAATATTCTAATATACATATTTGCCAACTATTAGATTACATCAATATCAAATAAACAAAAATATTTAACGCTAATATTTATGAAAAAAGTCGCCTACAAAATATCAAGCGGTTTATACTCGGAAAACAACATCTATAAAACATATAATTGTTGTCCGTAACAGCTTGTCATATTGACTCTAATCGATGTAATAGTTCATCATCCATGGCAACCAATACTCAATACATTCGAAGTAATCAATAAAACTATTGTCAAGCAAGAATCCTCCTACTGTACAATAATTTATGCTGAATTGGAAATTTCTAACCAATTTTCCCTTCACGATGGTACTGGATATTGCGGGAACAACGTTGTTATAATGGATATTTAATGGAAAACAAATATTTTCTATTGATGATTTATGTTTCGATATTTAATTAACTAGGCACAGTTAAACAGAGGTATCGCAAAAGTTATTTTTATTGCTAAAAAATCAATAAATTGAATGATAGCATCTGGCTATAAAACAAAATTTAATTTCGTTTTTTGTACATACAGTGACCCACTATATGCCGTAAAGCCCTGTTTAATATTGTTTTATGGGAAAACTAAAATAATTAGTTAACTATTGAAACTAATTAATTTGTTGCTAATTGCACATTAATGAGATTAAAATATATTATGTTATTATGTTTGTTTTAATAGTTTATCTCTTATTTTAGTCCCAACGAAAATGGCGGTTTTAAATGAAATTACATCATCCTTTAACTGAAGTTATTAAATCAACTAGTATATATATAAATATATATATATTATATATATATATATATATATATATATATATATATATATATATATATATAGTAGTTTTGAGTTTCTTGAACCGTAATTATATTTATATAAAATTAGTGTTTCTTGGGTTTAGGTTCAATAAAGATATATTACATGTGGATCTAGATTTTATTTTCCATAGCAATCAACGTTTCGGCAGGAAACCCTTGCCTTTGTCACGATTCTAAAATGTGCATGTAAAAGGACAAACAAATATTGTAAAAATATGTATATATATATATTTATATATATATATATATATATATATATATATATATATATATGACTTACCAAAATGTAAAACGGGACACAGACATTTACGAACTGACAAGTAAAAGTTGATATCTGATATCTCATGGTTTACTGTCATATAATATTTAATTATTTTTATATATGTGTATCATCGGTGTTTTCGAAAAAAAGGAAAGTGGAGATATGTTATGACTTTAAGAGCTTTTTATGATGTTTTATTATTATTTAAATCAGATTGAAATACATTTTATTTAGGTTTTGTGTATCTTTTTTGTCATTTATTGCGTTGGTATTTCACGGTATTGACGTTTGTTGGAACAGCGTCAGTGACGTTGTTCTTGTCATATTTGTGAGAGAACGAATTCTGGATTGAAACAGTTGACTGGTTTGACCGATATAGACACCTTTACAGTTAATACATGGTATCTCGTAAACAACATGTTATTTTTTATGTTTTGGAGTTTGTGTTTTTAGTTTTGTGAAATATTTATTTAAGAAGTTGTTGCCTTTGTGGGCCACTGCTATTGACAGATGGGACAGAAGTAGATATATATCACCCAATACAGCAAAATCACTTAAGATACACAACGCTGTTTTACCAAAAATTTATGGTTTACCTGAAACACACAAGGAGAATATACCTTTACGTTATATCGTTTTCCTGCATTCAATCACTCTTCGAAAATATTTCAAAGTTCTTAAAAAATTATATCTCTAATGTCACAAATAAAAATCCTTATTATATTAAACATTCCAATGATCTTATTTCTAAAATTAAAATCATCCACGTACCAGATAACTATAAATTAATCTCTTTAGATGCCATTTCACTCTACACTAACATCCCAATAAAACTTGCACTGACATTATTAAAAAGAAGTGGAATGGCATATAAGAGTACACTAACATCCCATTGCAAGATTTTCATTCATCTGTAGAGTTAACGTTAAACTCAACATACTTTTTATATAAGGACGAAATATACCAACAAATGACTGGATGTGCAATGGGTGCAAGAATTTCTTGTGTCATTGCCCAACTGGTTATGGAAGACTTAGAAGAAATCTGGTCACGAGTCATTTAAATTGTAATGTACCATTCTTCTACCGCTATATAGATGACTGTATCTTGTGCTATTCCAACAATATAAAACAACCGAAATTTTAGATATTTTCAAACAGTTACCATCCAAAATTAAATTTCACTATAGAAATTGAACAAAATATATAAAAATAAATTTTCTAGATATAACCTTACATCGCATTAACAATACAATAAAAACCATGTAGTTTACAAAAGAAACATGGTCTTCACGATATCTCAACTGCAATTTCCAAAAATAAAAAGTGTTTTTTTTTTTCTTAATTACTTAGTAACATAAACTCTGTTGCTTGTTTAATAACTGCAAACGAAACATTTCTACATATTATATCAAAATTTGCAATAAAGGTTTGCATAAACATAGACACTTCCAATGTCAAACTAATCTAATATAAATATAAAAAATAGAAGAGACATGTAAACATTAGTAATACGTTTTGACAGAACGAAAAAAAAAACCAAATTTAATAATGTCATCATGTTAATTAATTTTGCTAATTTTAAAACACAATCCTCACAAGGGTAAGCCTATTGAAGATATAACAACTTTCATTTTTCTAATGTAGTTTTTTATGTTAATTTTTAGTACGTTTTAAAAAAAGAGTACAATAAACTCGAAAGCTTAACAAACCTAACAGATGAAAAAAGACAGCAAATATTTTACGGATTTTAAACCTAAAAGAGTTTCACTTCAAGGCCAATATTGACTACTAAACACAAGATATCCGTATATATATATTATATATATATATAATATATATATATTATATATATATATATATATATATATATATCTATATATACATATTGTCCGGTTAACAACGTCCTGCGCCTTTTGGTTATCAGTCTCCATTCATTCACGTCGATCGGCCCAGTCCTCTGGTGCATCCCACCCTTTCTTTAAATCAAAAGTGGAAATACTTATTCCAGGTAACAAAATACTAATGATTGGCTTTTTAGCCCAAAAACGTTCTACGATGTACCTTTTAATAAAACCTTGTATAACGGATTTTAAATAAACTTTTATAATTCATTCTTCGATTTCTGTTTCAGTGCGTGTATTTCTTTCCATCTTTGCTCTCAAATATACTCGAATCATGATTGGGATCATTGGGATCATTACAGGGAGAAAATTCTTGAACCTTTAAGATAAAGAATGGACTTAGACAAAGGTCACCTTGCTTGCCTCCTATTTAACATTGCCTTGAAAAATGCAGTTCCAGGCACACGAATTAGAGACGGCGGTACTACTACATAGTTTGATTTACCAAACGCTGCACAGGCTTATCCTATGCGACGTGGGAGCTCACATGTCTGGTTATCTCTGCCCAACCGAATTTCATGTCCTAGGTACTTATACGATGTAGTCTGCACAATATCCCTTCATCAACAGCAATATTTCGATTTAGCACCAGATTATTCTTCTAGTAGTTCTAGGTTTATCTTCTTCTAAATGTGCCTATCTTCTAGAGATGTTGGAGACCACATTGACAGCGATCTTATTTTATAAGATCTAAATAGATCAGTTGACCAGTCCACTTTTTAAAATTGGCCAGCCAGGATATATGTCCACGTCCAGGGCCTCTCTCACCCTCTTGTCTTGTAGAATCAACTGTAGAAGTCTTGGAAGTATAGAAGTATTTATTATTACGCATGATGTGCTAAAGTAAGCAAATTTTCTGTTCTTTGCGGTGTTTATAATTTATTTGCTTTTCTTAGCATCTGGAGAATATTTATGTTACTTTTGTGGTGTAAATATGAGACCATCAATATACGTCGGTAGCACTACATTTTAAATGCCTCTAATCGATTTATGGCATATTCTGTAAGGCTTGAGCTTTCTACTTCATAGAAGAGGCACTAACTAAAGACGTAACATCTAAGAATTCTTAATTGTATATTAATACTTTAAGATAAGTTGTAGAGAATCTTTCTAAGGCTGTTGAAAGAGCTTCTGCCCTATTTAATACGAGATTTTATTTGCAAATATGCAAATAGCATAATTTTTCTACTCTTTCTAATGGTGTATCGCCTATTGTAATTTGGGCGTTCTAAGTTTATACCATGTGTAACCACCGATTTTCTACAGGATTTTGGTACAGTACTATAACATTCTTGACCAAGATAGGTAAGTATTATGTTTGTTCATTGATTCAGAAGTTAAATAATTACATATAAGTTGGTTTTCATCTTTCAGTGAATAAAATTGTTAAGATTTCAAAGCATGTTAGTTTAGTTATGCATGGTATTGATGTATGGGTACTGTTAAAGTAAATAAATGCGGCAAACAGTTTCCAAAGAGAAATTCTATAAGAGTTGCACCAACAACAGAGATAATGTTCACGTAGAAATATTGAAATTAAAAATGTATAAGGAGATTTTATAAGGCACAGCCATTAGGACAAATAATTTTAACGATGATCACTAGATTTTCAATGCATATTTACGCATATACTGCAATCCATGTAAAGAATCACCCAAGAAATTAACATAACTCGAATTTGCTCGAAAAGCCATTATCTTATATGAATACAATAGAACAAAATATCTCGACTTAATATAATATTTCCGGATAGCTAGAGACAATCCTTCTTGAAACCCCAAATAATCAAACGTTTCTTCCCCGGAAGGTTTTTCTCTATGTACCGGCGTAATAAATTGACTTTAGAATTCGTTTTTCTCTATTAAGAGCGTAGAATTATTCATTTTGAGAAAGACCAATTAGCTTGTGTAAACTTAAGCCTGAGCCATTAAAACTCTGTGACGCTTGAGCTGTCACACAATAGCTGCTCTCTCTGCCTCTGCCTCCGCTGCCGATATAAATCATGGATGGCTAAGTTGCAACGTTGTCGAATTTGTCATTTTTTCTTATTAGTGACCGATAGTATTAGGTACATGTATACAGGATGTTTCAAAAAGGTATGTCATAAATTAAATCACGCATTCCGGGGACAAAAATAAATTGATTGAATCCAACTTACCTTGATAGAAAAGTGTACACAAAATAAAAGTTACAGTTGACATTTGTAATAAAAATGGAACTCTTGACTTTCTTGTTCTGAAAGCATTTTTTATACAAAAGAAAAACAACAAAATCTAAGGACACAGAAAAATTTTAAGGGGGCTGTGAAGCCCTAATCCCCCCAAACTTTTGAAGTACATTCAAATCAAATGAATTTTTGTGGCATCATTAGTTTAACACATATTATTTTTAAAACTGTTTTGTCTTCTATCACTTTTTCGAAAAATTAGTTTTTTCCTAGTTGGCTATAAAATTACAATTAGTTTCTACGGATACAATAATTACACACTGTTCCATCACTAACAGTCAATAATTTAAAGCCAGATTAAATTATGATTTCAATAAACTATCGGGAATGTCGTAGGTGAATGTCAAGAAAATAGTGCAGCAGTCGCAAGGCATTATGCAGTAAAATACCCCAATCGAAATACACCCGATAGACGATTATTTCTGAGCATTGATCGTCTTTTACGGGAAACGGGTATACTCCAACCGAAAGTTGCTGGCAATAGTGGTCGTCCAATAATAGATGCAACTGATGAAGACATTTAGAAATCATTTAAGAAGTCCCTGGAACAAGTACAAGGGTAATATCTGTGCAACTAAATGTTCTTCACGTGAGAGTTTGGAGACGTTTGAAAGATCAGCTTCTTAAACCCTATCACATGGAAATGAAATATTAGAAAACGATAACATCGATAAAAGCTGGAAGAAACTCAAAAATAACACAATTAAGGCAGCAATAGGATCACTTGGAGAGAGGAAAGTACCGAACACTAACAAAAAAGAAAATATCATGGTTTAGAGAGGAAGTGAAGACAAAATGTGAAAACGAAAAAAAGCCTTTTGACAATACAGAACACAACAAACACAACAGGAATATAAACACTATAAACAAATCAGAAAGGAAACGAATACTTTAGTTAGACAAATCAAAAAGGAACACTGGCAACGTTTCTCAAAACAGATGAAAACACGATTTCTACGGAACAGAAAAAGAAATATGGAGAATGATCAGAGGACAAAAAAAGAGATGAACGAACTATTAAAAACGAAACACATTCAGACGGAAAACATGGGTAGACTACTTTCGATGTCTATTTTCTAAAGTGACGATAATGAACCACCAATACCAGAGGTGACGACAAACGAAGAAATAAATATTGAGGAGGAAGATGTAAAGGAAGCATTAAAAAATTAAAAAATAGAAAATCACCGGGAGAGAACAGAATACCGAACGAAACTTCTAAAGTACGGAGGACCAGATCTAAACAACTATTAAAACTAATCCAAAAACTAATAGAACAAAAACAGAATTCCTCAAGCATGGAGATCAAGCATCCTAATACCTCTCCTCAAAATCAGACAAATTGGACCCCGAAAATTTAGAGAGGAATTAATTTATTAAACACAACATTAAAATTAACAACCAAAGTGATAACAAATAAATTGAATAAAAACTATAACACTAGCAGAAGAACAACAAGGTTTAATGTCGAGAAGATTATGCATCGACGCTATATTTGTAATGAGGCAAGTGCAAGAGAAATGATCAGAATACAACAAACTGGTATATCTATGTTTCGTGAAACCTAACAAAGGGATTTTACCAGGTGAAATTAAAAGACATTATCCACTTACTGTACGCAAGAGAGATACCTCTAGGAATTATCAAAACGATCAAGAATATCTACCAAAACAACACATTAAAAGTAAAAGTTAAAGAAGAACTAACCGACCCTATTGAAGCTGGTAATGGGATAAGACAGGGAGATTCCCTGAGTCCCCTATTGTTCAACCAGATTAAAACGAAATAATAAAAAAAAGTAAGAACTAAAAAAGGATACCAAATGGAAGAAAAACAACATAAAATAATCTGCTATCCAGGCAAATATTCAAAGAGAGGAAAATGCAATACTTGGGTCATGTGTTGGGAGGCGGAAAAATATGAATTACTTCAAGTTATACTGGAAGGAAAAGTACAGTGTAAAAGATCAGTAGGAAGACGCCAGAACTCATGGCTGAAAGACCTAAGGAGATGCTTTGACCGCTCATCCGCAGAAATCTGTCGCGCAGCAGTTTCCAAAACCACAATTGTCATTTGGATTGCCAACCTTCAAAAGGAGACGGCGCCATGAGAAGACGGCGCAATACTACTCTCTGAAAGTGAAGATGATTTACAACGTATGCTGCAGCAATTTAATATAACTGTCAGAAAATTTAACATGTTAATTTCCCCAAACAACGACAAAAAAACGACGAAACTGTGTAGTCCAAATGATTAAAATCGCATGACCGAGGAGACTAATAAATCGAAGCTTCTATACCTCTACCAATCCATCGATTCGGAAAATGGTTATTCAACCAATTACGACACTTTCCATTTAAATGCTGTGGAGCTCCATCGTGCATAAAAAATACAGATCTTAGCCCGTTTAGGGTTCATCATCATTTAGCCAATCGCGTCCACTGCTTTACCTAGGTATTCCTCAGTTCTTTCCAGTGTTCTCTACACTGGGCCGCTTGTAGCCGGTTTCCCGCTACACGTTTTATATCATCGGTCCATCTAGTCGGTTGTCGTCCTCGGCTTCTTTTATAGTTTCTGGGCCTCCATTCCATAATACGTCTTGTCCACCGTCCATCTTGTGCTCTCGCTAAGTGCCCTAACTATTTTCACTTAAGCGACGTGGTTCTTTCGATGACGTCTTGAACTCCTGATCTTTGCCTGATTTGTTGGTTTTTTATGTGGTCTCGAAGACTCACGTTCAGCATTACAGGTTCCATGGCTCGTTGTGTAACTCGAGTTTATTCGCAGATTTTTGCGTGAGTGTTAAAGTTTCTGCTCCATAAGTTTGTACAGGTAAAACACATTGCTTATAAACCTTTCGCTTGAGACACATGGGAATTGAACTTTTTAGAATATGACTTAATTTGCCAAATGCTGCCCAAGTTAGGCCTATTCGCCTCTGTATTTCATGTGTTTGATTGTCTCTGCTTATTTTGATTTCGTATCCCAGATATTTGTAAGGGTCTGTTTGTTTGTATGGTATTATTGTCAATAGTTATATTTCCACTTATTACGAGATTTGTTATAAGTTTAGTTTTCTCAAAGTTTATCTTTAATCCTGCTTTTTCAGACAGACTTTTTAGCGAATGCATCAAAGAAACTGTATCTTGTAAATTATCTACGATTAATACAACATCATCTGCAAATCTTGGGTGATTTAATCTTTCTCCATCTATATTGATGCCCATATCTTGCTATTGAGTGCTCTTAAATATTGACTCTAGAGCTGCCGTGAACAATTTTGGTGAAATATTGTCTCCTTGTCTAACTCCTCGACCTAAGCTGAATTTTTCTGTGTCTTCGGTAGTCGTATACTTGATGTAGCGTTCTCGTAGATGTTTTTGATTAGTGTCGCGTACCTGTAATCTATTCGGCTTTGATTTAGGGCTTCCAGTATTGTTTCAAACTCTACAGAATCAAAAGCCTTTTCGTAATCGACAAATGCAAGAACCAGTGGTATGTTATACTCGATGCACTTTTCGATTAAGATCTTTATGGTATGCAAATGGTCATTTGTGCCATATCCTGCCCTGAAGCCTGCCTGTTCTTTGGGCTGATAGAAATCAAGTTTAGTTGTTAGCCTTGTCTCTCAGCTTGTATATTTCTTTTTTACTTTGTGTGAGTTTTTCTTTTCATTGTCTTTAAACCTTTGTTCTCTTCTACTGTTGGAGTAATTACATTAGTATTATATCTTCTTACATCTTTTCTAATTTCTGCTGAAATCTTTTATTTAGTTTTTTATATTCTTCTTTGTTTCCTTTTTCTTTCTCGCTTAGGTTTCGTCGTATTTCCATAAGAGCTTTTGTATTTTTGCTAATCTTTTGACTTTTGGTGTCATTTTTTTGCAAAATTCTAACCGAGTCTGTTACTAATTTAGGGTTAAATCACGATACACTTACAACGGTATGCTACGTTTGGAATAAAAACGTGTCTTTGACGCGCAGTTACGTCACGTCGATGCATCGAGCTGCTGTATCTTATGGTGTGAGATAGTATTTTCAGTGTTTTGAAATCTATTTCGTGGTTTTTAGTAAATCGTTTGTTGTATGTTTGAATTTGAAAAAAAAACTATTGTTAACTATGCAATAGGTGATTAAAAGTGCGTGTAAATTATTATACCTATTTAAAATGCCGTCGTGTACCGACGGAAAGTACTGGAAATAGAGTTCAATTTAATGCATGGAACGTCACTTTCTAAATAGAAAAAATATTTTCATTGATAGCTGACCGTACTGTTGCCATGCTGGTAATCAAGTAATATACCTTATGCAGTTATTTATTGTCTTACTCGTACCAGAAGCTACATAAGATTGCGAGAAATTTATAAGCAAATTAGTTTTGAAAATTGTAAAACTGGAAATAAAAATGTTAAAATTTACAAACCGTAAAAAAATAAAATAAGTACCTACGAAGTATTAAAACATCTTAATTTGTTGATAATGTGATTTGACTCGTGGATTCTCATCATATTAATAGTGTGCCTTATAGGAGTTAAACATACCTTGTCACACATAAAGGTGACCTCGTCCGTAAAAGAATGCATTTTAAGAAATTTAAATTGAGGGCTATTCTTTTTTGCAATATTTCACAAAAATACACTTTATCCGATAGATCGATAGATTAAGATTCGAACAAGCAAGGAAAACATTCATGAGCAAGAAAACATTTTTTAAAAGATCAGACCTTAGTCTGCAGCTTAGAATCTGAGATGATCAGATGTTACGTTTTTTCTGTCTTACTGTATGGCTGTGAAAGTTGGACTCTGAAATGGAAAAAAGAATAGATGTCTTTGAGATGTATATTATTATATACAGACGAATGTTGAGAATTCCATGGGTACAAAGAGTTAATAAAGTTGAGGTACTTCGGCGCATGTGTAAACAAAAAGAATTACTAAGAATAATCAAAGAGAGAAAAATGCAATACTTGGGTCATGTGTTAAGGTGCGAAAGATATGAATTACTTTAAGTTATACTGGAATTAAAAGTACAGGACAAAAGATCAGTAGAAAGATGCCAGAACTCGTGGCTGAAAGACCTGAGGAGATGGTTCGACCGCTCACCGCAGAAATCTTTCGCACAGCAGTTTCCAAAACTACAATTGCCATTTGGATCGCCACCTTCGAAAGGAGACGGCGCCATGCGAAGAAGAACCGATAGATCGTCTGACAAGAGCTCTTGGGTATGTCTGTAATGATAAGTATATAGCTGCTCCTAAAGTGTCCGCCAAGTACTGGAAGAAGGCGTATTTGTTTGATTTGCCATATTCCTTATGCTAACTGTTGGGTCTTGCTCAAGTAAATTTAAAATAATATCTTAATCGTTCTTGTTGTTCTTGGTCTATCAGAATTTATTTTATTTGTTCTCATATTTTCAATTTCGCGACAACAACATTCAACAACTCTAAATGTTTTTTTACTTGATAAGTTTCTTTTAGGGAAATTTTCTGCATAACGCCTAAAAGCTGCACTAGAATTTCCTAAACCTAGCCCAAGCCTAATGTTAATAACTTGTCGGTGTATTCAACATTTGAGTACATTTTGATTAACAATATCTAATTTAACAAATGACATGGTTTTAAAAATCTACTTATTGTTAACTTATCATCATAACAATCAATAAAATATTCCGAAAACGGTACAAAGTATCGAATTTTACTAGGAGTTTTGGTGTAAAATTGTATGGTGTTTGAGTTTATTTAGAATTTTTTTATTTTTTTTTTTTATTTTTATTTATCCGCATCAACCACTAGGGTTATTAGCGGTAGGTTTATGATACAAATAGAGAAAATAAGATACATTTTAAAAGGCATGACTTACAACAATATGGTATTATGGTACATGTATGTAAATGTAACAAAAATTAAATCACAATTTATTATAGAGTTTACAGTGTTTTAAAAAAGACAGAACTTCATTAAATTTTGTAACCAGTGCTTCTTTCAGGCTGTTGGGTATCTTGAATATCGCCATTTAGAATTTTGATTAATAATTTTACCCTTAATAAACTTTTGTTAAATAATACTTGGAATCCGAACCTTGCACCTAGCGCCCTCTATCAGAGTTAGATATAAAAATAAATTCATGGGATGTATTAACTTCCAAAATATATTCGTATACAATTTCAATAAAATATTGCCAGTGGTTTCCCTTTATCTTAAAAAGGGGATGGCAACGGAAAACTTTTCACTAAGCAAACCCCAATTATTTAGACTATAAAATATTAAAATACCCGTATTATGGCCATTAAGAGAAATATTAGAAATATGGCATACTATAAACCAAGAAATCAGAACAAATGAAAGTGGGAGAAACGATATTACTTCCTATAGAAAAGCAACCATTAAAATGGTATGGACACGTAAGGCGAATGGGAGGCAGAACGACCATTAATAAAGATATGAAAATGCATTCCGCCAGAGAAGAGAAAAGGAGAAATACCACATAAAACATGGCTACACGGTATTACCAAAGCAATGTCAGGAAGAAATTTAAGGGAAAACGACCGGTGGAACATACAGGCATGAAAACAGGGAACCAAAAACTTTTTACGCTATAAAAGAAATTATGAAGTAATGTGCGATAACATAATTTTTTTATTTCTAAAATGTTTATACATTTGCTTAAGTGGCAATTTAATTTTTGACGTTGTTATTATAATTCGACTACAAATCCTTAAATAATAGCCATCGAGAATTTAAACGACGATTAAAAATTTGTACAGACACTTACGGTGGAAATCTACATAATAAAAACTCAGTTCTTAACAGATGGGCACCACATTTTAGCGAACATTTAAACATAAACGATATTAAAGGAGGTTACAATACAGAATTTCCTCGAATACGAATGCTGCGGTGTTATGTCTTTTCTACCTGTTATATGGAGTTGAGGCTTGGACACTAAAACAGTTGACCATAAAAAACATCGAAGCTTTCGAGATGTGATGGTATAGGCGCATTCTCAGAATATCATGGATGGACCGCGCCACTAAACGCAAGTACTCCAAACTTTAGACAAAAGATGCGAAATTCTAAATGAGATAAAAACTAGAAAGATGGAATACTTGGGGCACATTGTGAGAGGTGAAAAGTACGAACTTTTAAGAAACATCATGCAGGGCAAAATTAAGGGCAAAAGAAGTGTGGGAAGAAGAAACTTCGATTGAACTTGTTAGGCGCGCTGCTAACAAAGTCGCAGTGGCCATGATGATTTCCAATCTCCGCTAGAAGTGGCACGAGAAGAAGAAGAAGACAATACAAGCAATGAACAAAATCTACAACGCCAAATACACAGTGAAGTCTCAACAAAAGAAGAAGTGTCAAATGTCATTATAAAACTCGAAGGCAATAAAGCCCCAGGAATCGATGAAATATGTTCGAAAATGTATAAAAAAGGTGTTGATCAACTTTTTGCAGCAATCCATAAACTAATAGTACTTATATGGCAGGATGAATTGGTACCAGAAGAGCGGCTAAAGGGAATAATATGTCCGTTGCATAAACAGGGTGATCAAGTGGAGTGTAAGAACTATAGAGGCATTATAGCATCTGCGTATAAAATCTTTGACAATGTATTGTTTGAAAGAATTAAACATTTTACAAAGGATATTGTTGGTCAATATCAATGCGGTTTTACTGCTCGAAAGTCAACTACACATCAAATTCAAGCACATAGGAAAATTCTAAAAAGTCATTAGAATATAACATAAATACACACCATCTCTTCGTCGACTTCAAAGCATCCTATGACAGTGTGGAAAGCACTACATTATTTAATTCAATGATGACTTTGCGATACCACCTAAGTTAGTTAAGTTGACCCAACCAACAATGCAAAAAACATAAGCTCATGCATTAGAATCGAAGGGAAAAACTCTACGTTCTTTGACATTAGTAATGGTCTAAGACAGAGGACGCTCTGGGCCCTGATTCTATTTCATTTCGATGTCGAAATTTAAAAGCGACTACGCCATGACAGTCGCAATCGCTAGCGATTCTCATTCATTTCGATTTTAGTTAAAAGTTGGGACATTTACTTTATCATTTTGACACTGCTCAGAATTTGGGTTGGCCGTCTTGTTTATTGGCTGCACGCTGAAATGTTTGTTTTGTTTACATTTTACGATTTTTGTTTCTTGTTTGAGTTGTTAAATTTTTAGTGGCCATTCTCAATGATTATATTTTGAATTGAAAGAAAATGGATGGAGGCTGTTGGTGATGGTGGCACTAAATTGTCTGTGGACCAAAAAGAAATTATGATGGCTTTTGACTTAGTGGTTATATTATATTTTTAAATTTACTGCAGCTTAGTATTGGTATTACTAAAAACAATACATTACCGCTCTAAAAATTCTTGATGAGTTTAAAGATTATTTTATATCTCCAAATAAGAGTGTAGAATTAAAATAAATTATTACAACCAAATTATTTATTATATCTATCTTCCATTACAGCCTGTTGAATATATTTAAAAATTGTGGTTTCCAATTTAGTTTTAATATTGGGACATTTTATTTCTTTAATTTTTACACCACAGTATATTTTAAAAAATAATCAGTAGCATCTGGCGTGGGGCCCCCAGGTACCGCAGTTCTATTTTTATAGGTGTTAAAATTTCGACCAATTATTTGCCGAATCACATACAATTTCTGATAAATCGCAGCCATATTAATACTTTTTGCCTCAGTTTTCGTTGCAACAATCAAACAAAACAACACCGCCTAAACTGAACCTAACCTCGCTTCTCCCAGTCCGCTAGTCATGTCAGATTAATTTCGACTCGAAATTAAATTTCAACCACTTTCTTGAAGTTGAAATTAATTTCGATAAATCGAAATTTAGTGACGTCCTTTGGTTAGTTCAGCTGAAATCCACTAGGCTCGCAAAGTCGCATTTCGACGTCGCCATATTGATTTCAACATGTTTTCAGTCGAAATCTCAATTAGAATCAGGGCCCTGGTGTGATTTCTCTTTAATATTGCCTTGGAAAAGACAATCAGACAATTAAATATTAGAATGAATGTAAGTATTTTTAATAGATCGACGCAAACTTTCGCATTCGCTGACGATATAGTTATAGTGGGCAGAAGTATGAAATGACATGGTGCAGAGTACTTGTGGTAAACGAGGAAAAAACCAAATATATGTTGGTTTCAAGAAACCCCCGAAATATCCAACAGAGAATTCAATTTAACAACTATACCTTTGAGCAAATCAAATAATCTACATATTTTGGATCGCTACTAAACGCAACAAGCACAACAAGCGACGAAATAAAAAGACGCTAGCAATAGCAAACAGAACTGTTTACTGTTTAAAAAATAAATTAATAAAATATACAGGAAAGTTCAATATATACAGTTTTGTTTAATGGGGCTGAAACGTGGACCTTATCTTAAAATGATATAAGACTTTGTGGTATTTTTAAGAGAAAAATTCGTGGAAAGATTTTTGGGGCCGTAAATAAAAATGGATTATGGCGTCTAAGATACAACTTTGAACTATATCAGTTATACACCTATCCAGATATTGTGAAATTCGTTAAATTGCAGGAACTTCAGACAGGATGTCATAACGTGAAGAAATTAACATTTTCAAAACCAGAGGGCATAAGAAGTAGAGGACGATCGCGAAGGAGATGGATTGATGATGTGAAAGAAGACCTTCAGATTTTAAGGGTCAGAAGATGGAGAAAAGTTGCCAGGAACCGAAAGGAGTGATGACTTCTTTGTGGGCAGGCTAAGATCTACAACGGATTGTCGAGCCACTTATGATGATGATGATTATAATGCGATGAACACCTCTTTACAAGAACAACATACAATAACTGTAGTTTTAATGTTTTACATAAAATAGAAAAAATCTACATAATTTCTAGGAAAGAATTTGGAAACTTGGAAATGATATTATTTGTAGATATTATATATAATATTCAAATTTCCAATTCTTTCATAGAAATTAGATTTTTTCTATTGTATATAAAATATTAAAAATACAGTTATGTTGTTTCTATAAATAGGTCTTCATTTCTTTTGTAAAACTTCTGCTACAAATTACCATCATTAACATAATCACCTAACAATTCCTGGAATAAAGCTGCAATCAAGGAATGGCTAGAGGAAAAAGACATTTTTTTTTTCGAGGAGTGTTATTTGAAATCTGAGCTATTAGAAGCAGGGCGTGATTTTGAAGATCAATACGATAAGTATCATCTTGATGAGTATGCTTCACAACATAATGTTTATATTTTAAGGCTCCCTCCATATCACTGCGAATTGAATTCTATAGAAATGGTGTGGAACCAAGTTAAGCGATATGTAGGTACCCATAATACCACTTTTAAAAACGACGAGGTACGCCAGTTGATCTACGACGGTTTCGCACGCGTCATAAAGAAAAATTGGCGCAATTATGTCACTCATGTTGTTGAGAAAACGGAAACTAAGATGTGGAATAAGCGGACAACCTGCAAGATGACGTAGATCAATTGATAATACACGCGAACACAGGGGAGAGTAGCGAAAGCAAATCCGATATCTCGGATGTAGAGGACGACTTTTGTATAATTAATTGAATATCTGTTAGTAACCTCGATTATTTACACTGTATAACCAATAAAATGCATTTACCAGTCCAATCAGAGTAAGGGCTTTTCGGATATTGGGCTGGGTGCACGGAAATCGAGTTCCCTAAGGTTCCACTCTGTATATTTATAGCTATCAAGAAATGTAATTTAAAATATATTTGTTAGTTTAATAAAGTATAAATATAATATAATGTTAAATAACTTACACTATAAACCTTATACCTGCTCATCTGGTCAAGCGTGGACAAGGAAAACCATTATCCCATATGGAATAACACAAGGTTTCGCTGAAAACTACCAGGTTGCTATTGCAAGGAACTAGCTAAACTTATGTTGTGTGTAAAAAAATGCGAGACTGCATAATGTTTTTACAAGGACAAAAACTGCACTTCAGATTTCCACAAAAAAAATTTCATAGTAGGTGTTAAAATTTCGCAGTGATTCAAGTGCGCAACTTGTTTTTTTAATAACATCGCCAGGATTAAAAATGTGCAAAGATTTTTCGATATTCCCGTTCCTGATAATTTTTCACATATTTACAAAAGAAAAAGTTTTTCTTGGATATTGGGCTGGGTGCACGGAAATCGAGTTACCGGAGGTTCCACCCGGTATATTTATAGCTATCAAGAAATGTAATTAAAAATACATTTGTTAGTTTAATAAAGTATACAGTTTTATAATAAAATTCTCGCTAAAAACTTTTTTTTTAAGTTTTTCTCGCTAAAGGTTTTTTATTCAAATTCATGCCTCTTATTTGGCTACTTGAAGGCAATTATTTTATCAATATATTATTTTATAATAAATAACAGAGCCCGGCGTAGAGATCTGGGTACGGTTCTGTGAATACCACTTGGACCTGTTTGTATCGCCAAGCACAAGGCGTGATATCCGGCAATTGTGCATTCCTATATTAGCCGTACTGCACTCTCGGTGTAACATTTTCTGTAGAAAACACCACAAAAGAAAGTTAAAAAAAACAAATACTATGTAGTATTTATTGTATCCAGTAGTTTCAGTTGAAAACTGTTTTTCCAAAATCGAAGTTCATATTATCTTGTTAATTGAGTATTAGGTATGTTTAAAAATGCTCATTCCCTTGTTGTTTCTTTACACGACAAGAGACGTAAGTTTGTAATATGATGTCTCTAAGAACGTCTTTTCTTTTAGGGCAGCGCATAATACTTAAAAGTTTACATGAAAAACTTACACAAAACAATATGCTTAAAAACGGATCTACCCTTCATTATGAAAAGTTCTAAAAAATATTGAATTTAACTAATAAAATAACCCCAGAAGAAGACTAATGGAATTACTTAGATTGCTGTGAAAATAAAATATTTTTAAGAAATTATTTAATATTTAAAACTAAAGATAGTTGGCAATTTTATTTTTGGATGAAATATGGATATTTTAAGATAGTATTTGTAACCGTTCATGACAAGATTCAAACAGATAAAGTGTTAAGAAGTAAAAGATCGTAGGGACAAAGCACATTGTTCAGCGATATGTTTGTAGAGATGGTTTTCTTCCTGGAGCAGAGCTTATTTTCACTTTGAACACAAAGGATGTGATTACAATGGTGAAATAAATAAGCAAAACAGTATGCAGTGATTTAGAACAGGAGTTCCCACACTGTGCAGCATTGTCTCAGTGGCGTCGCGTGTCGATGCGATCGCATCGAGTGAGGGCTGTCTACATTCTGGCATACTTAGGCGCGTTCCCCACTGCTCCGAGTGTTTATGTTCTTATGTCAAGCTTTTGTTTTCTTTAATTACGAACGCGAAATTTTATATTGACTATGAACAGTATTATTAAAAAAAACGGGTGTGGCAATCCAGTGGGACTGTCGGTAGAAGTTATACTTCTATACACGCATTCGCCGTTACAATTTATATGGAAGTCAATCTGCACAATCATTACATATGTAATGCTATTGGTAAGAGAATGCAGAAAGAGAAACATAATTAGGTATATAGGTATATGGTGCATCGTTTGCTGTATATAAACAACATTTGCAAATGAAGGATTAAATCATTATTTTAATGAAAATGTATATTTTTATTTTCATATATGTATGAAAGGAGTCGAATGCAAAAAATTTTTTTACACATACTCAGTAAAATTCGTTGTTTATTTTGTTTTTAATATAAAAATATAATACAATACACTGCGACATAATTCAATATAATAATACAATACAAATTAAAATGCAATATTCATAAGTATTTAAAAATGATAATACTACATACCTTACTTACGTATATATTTAATTTACCATGATAATAATATTATTAAAATAAAAACATTGTTTCGTGATACAACTGTCAATTTGTCTGACATTGACATATGCAGCTTTCTTGAGATATTTACAAGTTTTAATTTATAATTTAACATGCCTAACGAGGCTCAAGACAAATCTGAACAGAATTGAAAATAATAATATTAATAAATAATAAATATATTTACAAAAGAAACATTTTTATTCGTGAGAGAGAAAGAGATAGAAAATATATCTTCTGTCTCTCTCTTACCTATATCTTACATATGTTATGATTTTGCCGATTCACTCCCGTACAAATTTCCAACGTTGAACGCGCGTATAGAAGTATAACTTCAATTAAAAAACTAAGTGAAGACTCAGGCGAAAGCAGTAGAGGAAACATTTTTAAAACAGAAGAAATATAGGAAATATGACGATCAATATTTGAATTTCGAATTTACCTATATTACTAAAATGCTAGTAGTTTGATAATGAGCTTCAGCAGATGTTTATATATTTTAAACATGAATTTGGTGTAGAGTATTCAGGATTAGACTGAATAGCGATGTAAGAACTTAGATTTGCAAAAAACTAATCAACATGATACGGTATATACTTGTTGCGTATGGGTTATGTTACGGTTACGATCTAAGGTAAAAGTTGGACAACAATACTCGGAGACATTTCAAATAGATAATGGACTGAAACAGGGAGATGCACTTTCACAACTCTTCAACTTAGCTCTGACACAAACAGAAGCACCATTCCATAGAGAAGGACCAAACTTGACCAGTCTTGACATTTGCAGACGATATCGATCTAATAGTTGACACCAGATTAAGGATGAAGGAGACGTTGGTCAGGTTCGAAAAGGAATCAAAGACAATGTGGCTACTAGTCAATGAATACAAAAATATATGCATATGAGTCGCAATAACCGAAACAGAGATAGAATCGGACAGAACAATTGATGGCTTTAACTTTGAGTTTGTCAGAGAATTTAAGTATCTTCAAATAACAATAAAAAAATACAGTAACGTATCAAAAGAAATAAACAATAGGATAAAAACCGGCAACAAAAGTCTTTATACCCCTCCAAAACCTTATAAAATCGACACAACTAACAAGACATACAAATATACAACTATGCAGGGTGAGTAATGACGAACTGTACATACTCCTACTTCGTATGGACGCCCCCATGGGAAATTACAAATAATCATTAAAAAGTATCTCCTACGATTGTTTAATAATATACAAGGTTGAGTTGTGAATTTTGACTGAAATTTCTATTCGTCATAATTTTTGAACGGTGTATATATGTATATATTCGATGGATATCATATTTTCGTCAAAAGTTACAGTACTACCACCCAATAAACTGATTTATTCAATCTACTAAAACTCAGGTCCCGCTTAAAAACATTAGTTCGTTTTGTACGTATCAAAAATTTCACCCTGTGTAGGGTTTTTCAAAGCTGTAATAAGAAGTTCATAATTTAAAAAAATAAACAATTAAAATGCTTTGTTTATTTTGACTACATGATACTACTACTTATATTTTAATTTTAATTTTTCTTGCAGAAATTAATTTTTTAAAACAAACATTTAACTTAACATTTAACAAATAAACCAAACCTGATTCAAATTGGAAAAAATTAGGTCCGGTTTTTGAAATCTCATAAATGAATCACTGAAGTGAACCACATAGTGGTAAAAAATAGGTATAACTTTTTTGTAAAATTAAATTTTTTGAACAAATTTTTGATTCAACATTTAACAAACAAATCGAGCCTAATTTTTACCAATTTAATTTATACTGAGTGATATAGAAAACTGAACACCTAGTTTTAATGAGTTTATTTTAATAAAATTTTGTATAAGTTCTTAATGAAGCATAATAAGTAAATGATTAAAATTTCAAAGTGATTGTATTGCTTTAAAGCCCTACTACCTTTAATAATGTGTGGATGCACCCCGATGTGTTACGCATTCCCCAACGCGCCTCGGCAGCTTCTGATCAGGTGGTCAATGTCCTCTTGTGGTATCTGATTCCAGGCAACCTCCAACTCCTCTCGAAGTGCTTGTAGAGTATGTGGAGGACGTTGCAAATTGAGCAATCTCCTACCCATCATATCCCACACGAGCTCAATTGGTGATAAGTCGGGAGATCTTGGTGGCCATGCTAACAATGTGACATCATTATGTTGAAAGAAGTCTACTGTGACTCTTGCAACATGTGGTAAACACTTCGCATGCCAACAGGTCTTCCGTGTTCTGCAAACCATTCATTTGCAATGGAGCTGGTAGTGGAGAAACGGTCCCTTAAGGCCAATATTCTTAGGCAGCGATCTTCACGGTCTGTTGTTCTACGACGGCATCCAGTGCCTCTTGCTCTTTGCGTACTGCCTTCTTGAAGCCATGCCTGACAACACCTAAGCACGGTGTCTACACTTCTTTGCACTCTAACTGCAACTTTCTAAAAAGAAAATCCAGCTTCCCGAAGTCCCATTATACGGCCCCTATCAAACTCGCTAAGTTGACGAAATCGTACAGGTCTCCGTACTCTGGGCATCGTAACCAATCGTAAAGAATGTCAAGAACCACAATCCGCCAAATTTGGATCTTTACTGCGACTGAAATATTCATTTTTAGATTGTTAGTGAATTTAAAAACAAAAAGTATAAAAACCGGAATCTCCAACTGATAAGGCTAAAAACTTTATCACTTGTTTTTTTCAGTAAGATAAATATTTTCAGTAAGATAAAAATACACCAAATTTTATTGAAATAAAATCATTTAAGCTGGGTGTTCACTTAGTATATTTAAACTCTACAAAAATCAGATACGGCTTTAAAAAATTTGTTTGTTGTTCGTAAAAAAAATTTCACCCTGTATACGGGTTTTGGAAACTTTTCTAAAAAATTTATAAATTTGGTAAGGAGGCAAATATAATTTTAATTAATTTTAAATTAAAAATTAAATTTGACAAAGAAGATTTAATGGAGGTTGCTTTAAATTTTAATTTCAGTTTTCAATAACTCAAAAATCAAGTTGATAATAACTAACCTTTCCTTTAAGCAAAAGTAAAGTAGAATTATGTGTCTTGAATAAAATTACATATACGATGAATTACTACTCAAAACAACTTGAACCTTTTGAAATTGGGGAAATTTGCAAAAGATAACACAGGCCTACATTTTTATTTTTATGAAAAATTGTTTTAAGTTGAATAGGTGTCGTATAGATAATGGGATGTGCTGATCACGAATCTGTACTTAGTTTTTTTTCCAGCATGTCAGGTTTTCAAGAAAAGTGTGTTTGAAATTTTTCATAGAAACTACCCAAAATTCTGTGGAAATATTTACTAAAACCTTATTTAATATAAAATTACTCTGCAAAATTGAGTTGTTTAAAAAAAAAAGAATTCAGTATAACCTACCTTAGACAGTATTTGTTGTTTTTTTTTAATAAAACCGTTCTCTTTTTCCATGAAAACTGCATTTTGTGGTATTCTTTTTATGGATTTTTGTGATCGAGTCTCTCTTGAAGGTCCAGCAGTAATCAGCCATCATTCTTATATCCCATCTTCCTCTTGGTAACGTCTTTCCATCTTCTTTATATCTTGATGGAAACTTCCTCCAGCTCCTCGCTGACAGTTCCAAGATTTTTGGGAAAATAGTCAACGTGGTAATCCAGAAAATAAAGTTTGTATACCATATTGCATCCCAGTTTTTTATAATTTTCGACCATGTTAGCTACAATGTCTTTATAGTCTGGAGACTTGTTGTTTCCAAGGAAACCGTCTATGAGTTCTACGAAATAACTTTATGTTTCATATTGATCCTGGGTCATTGTATTGTGGAATAATCTGTCCAATTTTAAGGTTCGAATTTGAGAGCCTACAAAAATGCCTTCTTTAAGTTTAGCTTCAGGAGTGCAGGAAATTTGTCGCACAAATATTTAAAGCAGTCAAATTGTTTATCTAAAGCTTTGACAAACTGCTTCATTAATCCTAACCTTATGTAAAGAGGGGGCGAAAGAACTAATTTAAGGTCAACTAATGTATCACGTTGCACATTTTTTTGTCCCGGTACTAGTCTTTCTCTCTCCCAAGCAAGAAAGAGTGGCCACTCTTTTTTAACGTAGTGTTAATTTCGTGCTCGAGTGTTCCACTCGTATAAAAAACATGGATACTATGTGAATTCAGACTGCTGACCCAAAAGCATGGATATTATTATGAGATCTCGACAGAATTGCCAACAATATTCGCTATACTTTCTTTCAGATTCACCGAGTGAGCAACAGCCACTGAGGCACAAGTATTACCATTATGCAACAATGACACTATTCAGACTTTTCTTAGAAGAATCATTAAATAACAGCCATGTTGTGGAATCGTAATTGTCAGCTCCCAGTTTCATGACTACTTCAGAAATATTATGACAATACACCCGTGAGCCCTCTTGAGAAAAATATTCCGCGAACATTTTTTCAGAATGCCTATACCACGAAAATGTGGTACTTGGAGCTAATAGATTTTTATCTTTGAGTCGTGATCCTAAGATTTGTGCGACCTAAGTCATTTAGTTCGGCTTTTAAGGTTGGTCTATCTGAGGATTGAATTTATCTTCATCGGTTTTTTCGTCTGAACTTTTATCTGATGATTGCTGTTGGATGGTGTTAAGAAAAATTGGAGAAATAGAGATTAGAGTTTATGTGATACAGGTCGTTTAGCAGAAGGTAAATTAGGATATTGAATTTTGTGTGAATTGTTTGACTTGAAATCCTTGATATCTCAGCAGAAAAGTAACAGTCGTCCTGGTTTTTTAGTTCCCTCCATACCATATGAATACCGAAGAGTAAAGAGTTACGTGTACCTTTTGTCCATTTTCTCAGTAGTTCGACACACGGAAAGCACACTTAGAGTAGAGCCCAAGGTTTGTCCTGATCACCAAACTTTACAAGCACCAATAAGGTACTTGTTTGCGCTAGTATATATCTCACAGGGTTTTTTCAATTTTGTGAAAATATTGACGTGATGGACAGTGTTGCCATTCAAAAACATAATAATATAATAATATATTTGCTATCGATTTATCAAGTATTTTTAAGATATAATTTTAATGCAATTTACGAAATATCAATAGGGTATTTGTGCTAGTACAAAATATCTCAGTAGGGTTTTTTAAATTTTGTGAAAAATTTTGACGTGATGGGCTTAAACCGAATTCGTATTCAGAATCAGCGTACCCGTATTAGCTAAGGACACATGTCAAACTCAAAACACCAAACATCATGTCGGCCTGTGTAATGTTTAAAATGTAAAGCACGAGCTGTGATAATATTTATACATATAAATAAAATAGATTTTCAAAAAAAAATTCATTTTTGCAAAAAAAGTAACATTTTTTAAATCTGTGGTTCAGTTTGCCAAAGTTTTAATTCATAGTAAAATTTGACTTATTAATTAAAAATTAAGTAATTATGTGAGGAAAAAATAAATACATCATTTTAATTGCCTATTTGTCTTATTTATAAAATTGTTATTACAGTTTTATGTTATTACAGATATTGTTTAGAAACCTTATACAGGGTGAAATTTTTCCCTGAACAAAACGAACTAATTTTTTAAAACCGGACCCGTTTTTTGCAGTTTGAATCAAATCCGGTTTGTTTGTTAAATGTTTAATTAAATTTTTGGTGAAGAAAATTTTTGCTAGAAAAAGTACATTTTTTATATTGAGGATTCACTTCGCTAAACTTTTAATTCATAGTTAAATTTAATTTTTTTTTTTAATTCAAACTTAAGTATTCATGTGAGGAAACAAATAAACATGGCATTTTTAGTTGTCTAATTTTTAAAATTCCTATTAGAGTTTTAAAAAGCTTTACACAGGGGAAAAAATTTAAAAATTTAAATTAAAAAAAAGCATATAAATGCGTATTTTAAAGTCAAACAAGTCATACATGTGCGCATATTTTAGTTGCATTTAAATGCATATATTTCGTTCTTTAGTTATAACAAATAGAAATTTTAGTGAAAATTCACAACAAACCCTGTATATTAATCAATGATGGATCAGAAACTTTTTAAGTCTCTGATCCCATCTTTTGGTCGTTTGTTATTCGTCATAATATCTCGCCTCCATATGAGGTCGGAGAATATACAGTTCCTTATAACTCACCCTGTATAAAATAGTCATACGTCGCCTAGTAATATATGTTAGCGAAACATGGACTATAACAAAGGCAAACGAAAAGTTAGTACGTGTTTGAGAAAGAATAATCCTAAGGAAGATCTTTGGGCCTGTGCTTAGAGAAAAAATAGAATCCAGAAGACTCCAGTGGGCAGAACACCTCAGACGATATTCTGACGAAAGAATAGTAAGGCTGATATGGGAAGAAGCCTTAACTGGAAAATAGTTACGTAGAAGACCTCGAATACGGTGGACCGATAATATAGCAAAGGATCTTAAAGCTATGGGTGAAGAATTAGATGCAGTTTATTCAAGACAGAGACGAATTGAGGTATATTTTTAAGTCGGCTAAAACCACGAAGGGTTGTAACGCCACGTAGCAAGTAAGTATATTAATAAATGAGATGTAAAAGTGGCTCAATGTGTTGTTTGTCACAATTTTGGTAGGTGAAAGTATGCTTTCTGATAAACTTAAACAGCATTTGATACATCAGACCACGAGTTTGGTTTTAAGACCATTAGTTACTACCAAAGCATTGCTTGCCCACTACATGGTAGCTCAGCATGCTGCCAAATGTAAGAAACCACACACGATTACTGAGTCTTATCTGCAGCGCTCACCAGCTTACCTGCAGCACAACATGACAGAAGATATTAATGAGCAAATTGTGGGGAAAATTTCTGGTTTATTTGCCATTTAAACTGACTGAGGCGGCAGATAGTAATGACCATACTTAATTAAAATATTACGTACTGTAAATACAAGCAGCAAATGTATATGAGGATTTATTATTTTGTAGAAAATTATGTGAAAGTGGTAAAGCTTCTGATTTATTTGAGATTTTAAATTTATATAAGGCTAAAAATAGTATTAACTAGCCAAACTGTGTGGGTATGTGTACATAACTATGGTGTCCAAGCAATGTCTGGACAGGATGCTCTTACAAGCTCTTATCAAAACCAAGGCTCCAAGTGTAAAATGTACAAGTTATGTCATATATGGAGAGGCCTTATGAACTACAAGAGATGTCGTTTATACATATGTTTATAACTATAGAGACATAAAACACGACCCGTGAAATGAAGGCTTTTCCTTAGCTTTGTGAAGAATTAGGTGCCGAGCATACCTCTTTAATTTATTATTACAACCTTCTTTGGTTATCCACTGGTGATTTACTTGCACGCTTTATCAAAAACCGAACAGAACCTAAGAGTTAAAATATACTCATGCAATTCAAATACATTGTCTTTTTTATATAAGGAACTCTATTAATTTAATTGGTGTAAGTTAATTTTTCAAGTCATTATCAAATAATTTTTAAAAATATTTAACAAAGAAGAGAAATTCAGGAATTTTTAAAGAAGTAAATTAAATAATGTCGAATCTTAGAAATTTATGGACCTTTACTTTGAAATCTCTCTCTAAAGCATTGAGTACCATTTAAATTATTATCGTCCAAAACTTCCTAATATACCTGCCCAAACAGATAAAAACATCACGAATTCGTTTCTCATATTTGAACATTATGATTTAAACTCAACAACTTTTTTTGGTACTAACTGAAGTACTTTCCACATGAAATCGTAGGCTTCCACGGCCAGAGTCAGAATTATAGTTTATTCGTCTTCCGGGTTTGGACCGTGTCATTTGTGAGTGACCCAAAAGTGGGTTCATCTCGACGTTTCGCTACAATTGTATGTAGCTTCTTCAGGAGAACAAAAAAGAAAAAAGAAAGAAAGAAGAAAACAAAGAACAGAAGATGGGTAGTTAGCAACGGTAACTCAGTTACTCAACGCAACCAGAGGCGAATACTAACTACCAAGATGGGCATTTGGTCACAGTAACTCAACTACTCAACGCAGCCAGAGGTGAAAACCAAATGCCAGGACAGGGATTCACGTCCAACAGCTCAGAACACTAACGCGTCGAGAGGCGGGGAGTGAATCCCAATTCAGTCCAAAAATAATTTTTTTTTTAATCTGGAAAACATTTTTTTTAGGTTTTCTGGGACATTTTAAATAAAAAAGATCTCTTGTCATTTTTCTCCAAAGTTGATAGTTTTCGAGTTATAAGCGATTTAAAGTCTGAAAACGCGAAAATGCGCATTTTTGAGGCTTGAAAACACATATGTAAATTATTATTTTTGATGTACCAAATGTTTAAATTGAAGTTAAAACATTCAACTTCAAGATTGTGAAGAGAAATCAGGGCTTATTTTCATTTAGACCGTTGTTTTTTAATTGTTAAATATGCGCGTACACTCGATTTTTCAGCTGCCGCGGCGCGGCGCGCTAGAGTGCGCTTCTATCGTACTTATGCATAGTTCTACCTGAAATCCTACTTTGAAATATAGTAATTTTCTTTTTTAGATGCACACTTCCAATACAGGTCGTATTACAGGTCATCTTCGTTAGTAGTTTAAATACAACACTTAGTAATGTTATAGTAATAGTTCTTTCGGTCACCTTTTTTGAACATTAATAGTGTATCTGCATCGTTCCAGCTATCGGGATTTCTTACTTTAAGGGATAACATTACTTACCTAAAAATCGGAAATAGACTATCAGAGCCAATAAAAGTAACTAAAGGACTAAGACAAGGATGCAGTATGTCACCCTTACTGTTTAATTTATATATTAAGGCAGCCCTACAAAATTGGAAAAACTTCTGCCAATGAATGGGAATCCCCATGGAAAATGACTTACTGTTATCCTTGAACTTTGTAGATGACCAAGTCGTCCTAACTCAAGATTTTATGGACGAGGACGTGGAAATCAAGCAAGTGGAAATATTTAAATATTTAGGTGCACCCTAGGAAAGATCGCAGGAGAAATCGAAATTAAAGACCGAATTAATCAGAGACGTAAAATTGTATGATTCCTGGATCTCTTTTCACGAAATACATGAAAGTAGGTCCGCAACCAAAAATACGACGGCCACTTGTTATAGAAAACAACGTCATCGAAGCAGTTAACGAATTTGTATACCTGGGAACGCTCGTTAATACTGAAAATGACATTACCGCAGAGATAAACCTCAGAATTTGCACGGCTAATAGATGCTATTTTGGGCTTAAACTCCTTTTTAAATATACAGCTATAAAAGCAATGAAAACATGTTAGGATGTTTCGAAAGAAAAATACTGAGGCAAATCTATGGAGCGGTAAATGAAAATGGTGTCTAGAGAAGACGATACAACTTCGAACTCTATAGAATATACCAGGAACCAGATGTCGTAAAACACATTAAGATAGGACGTCTGAGGTGGGTAGGCCATGTAATGCGGATGGAGCAAACCGACCCAGCTAAAAAAACGCTCCTTGATAGACCTATTGGTCAAAGAAAAAGAGGAAGACCCAGAACAAGATTCCTAGATAACATAGACCAAGATATGAGAAATATGGAAATACGTGCTTGGCGGAGGAAGGCGATGGATAGGGACGACTGGAAAAAAATTCTTGGGGAGGCTAGGACCCACACAGGGTTGTAAAGCCAAAATGATGATGATGGATCTCTTTCCAAAAAAAAAACAAAAAAGAATAGGGCACACCATGGTTGAATCAGTTATTTGTTATGGATTTGAAGTATGGACGATTAATTCAGACCTGAAGAGAAGATTGTTGGCAGTTGCAATGGATTATTTGAGTAGTGCTAGAACATCAAGGCTCGAAAGGAAGATCAACGAATCTATAAGAAATACCAAGAATGCTATAGAAAGGGTCACTGACATAATAGAAAGAAGAGGTTCAAAATGGTTTGGACACCTATTGAGAATACCTGACGAACGTTGGCCCCAAAAACTTCACAGATGGACGCCCTCTGGAAGAAATAAAAGAGATAAACCTCGACGCTCATTGACTAAATAAAAGAGCGATGGATTCGAGAGGTTTTGAAGAGGAGCATGCCTTGGACCGGGAGGATTGGCGGAGGAGAACGAGAATACGGCGATAGGCGTCTCCAAAATGTATTGTATTTACAAATTGGATCCTGTAATATATATATATATATATATATATATATATATATATATATATATATATATATATATGATTATTAAATTCAAAGTATTTATTTGATTTATACAAATTTCAAGAACATGTAAAATTTCCGATGCAGTGATTGCATTTGTAATATTATGGGGTACATAATTTTTCACTAAAACAAAAGTTTCTGTGAGATGAATACTGGAAAAAGATTTTTTTACGCCAAATGAAATTAAGCTAAAGTTGATGGGTTGGGTAACTGAAAAAGTTTTTTTTTATTACATAGTTTCATTCTGTTTTTTACTGTAAATTTGGGTAAAAATTGAGTGTGCTCTAAAATAATCTCTAATAGTGTTTTTTGGATTTTATATGATGGAGCTATATAAAAAGAAAGTAAAGGTCTTACTGGGTAGTCAGGTTTTGTCTAGTTTAATAACTGTGGTCTGTGGGTCCATAAAAAAGAGGTATTTCTGTTGCGTTGAGTTTAATATTGATTTTAAACTTTCTAACGTCAGCTTAATTTGTTTTTGGTAATTTCCGGCAGATCTTAGTTTATTGTTATAATATTCTGATTGTTTTAAAAATTCTATTGCTATATTATTATATTCTATTTTATCTATAGCAGTAGTAGTGTTTTGCTGCTTTTGTAAGTTGTATTTGGTGTCACTCGATAGATTTTTGAAAAATATTGAACATGTGTTTTTTCAGTTTTTCAATGCGATGTAAATTTTGCGAAATATTCGACCATCCCTTTTCTTTTGGCAACACACCCGGTATATTGTAAGACAACTATCAGATTGAGATAAAATTAAGTTAAGTTCACAGCGAAAGTATTGAATAAATATAATTCATACGCCATAGATTTGTGTTAGCCATTTTGCAGTTGTTTCGGTACCTCTAGTTTATCATTAGGCAATCGATTTGATGCCATATAATCTTGTAACAACTTTATATTTTAAAAGTTACGTGTGATCTTACAATTTAAAACACCATCTTTAAAACTAGCATATAAATAGATAAACAATATAAATCTTCTTACAAGTATGGCAACACAGCAGTTATAGGATGTAATGTTTAATAAATCCCTTTCTCGAATTTCAGTCATTGGATTAATTAAGGGCAGTGTCGACTGTCGAGAGAAGAGCCGAAACCCTAAGGCACTAGAACTTCCACTTTTGCCGAAGGCACGTTAGACCAATGAATAAGTGATCGAACCTCTGAATTTCAAAGGACGAGCTCGTCTTTGTCACGTGTCTCCACGGGGCGGCATCTGAAGTATTATCAAAGTACCACTTTGCTAAAGTAAACACTATGAGGGCAATATCAGAAAAACGCATGTAGAAAAAAAACTGGATCTATTTATATTCTAGTTATTATCGAAATATTAAAAAATTAAACAGGTTTTTCGAGATAAGTTTGTTATTATATACAAGGTGAGATAAAAATATTTTAAGATAAAAGACAAAAGTTAGGTGATATGCTCCAAAATATGACTAGTGGACCAAATATCACATCTTAAGCTATTGCTGTCGAAAATAATATAGTATTTCTTTTGTTTTTGGTAATAGTTTTATTATTTATTTATAAATTCTTATTTAAATCAGCGCAGAGACAGGAGACGTCACGAGGATGATTCTTGAGAATGAAATTGGATGGATACTTTTATTTGCTATACTTATTAGTAATTTTAGTACAAAAATATGGCATAGACATTATTTTAAATACTTGAGTGCTCGAAAAATGAATTAACCAACGCCTTATTTGAATACTTGAGCAAAGATCTGTTCTATCTAACAAACAAAGTGGATTTCCTAAAGATATATCAACTCTAGACAACTTAGTTGACAACGAGTCTGAAATACATGAAGCGCTAGCAAATAATCAAAGCTGCATAGTGGTATTTTTTATATAACCAGAGCATTTGACATAGTTTGGTGTCATGGAATAATAAAAACTTGACAGAAATTAGGTATACAAGGAAATGTGCTAAACTTCATCTCTAACTTTTTAAAAAACCGAAGCTTTCCAGTTAAAGTAGACGATTTCATTTCTAAAACAAGAATACAGGAAAATGGTACCCCGCATGGATCATCGATTAGTGTTACTCTTTTTCTTATTGCTATTAACAGTATTATGGAAAATGATACTCCACCAGTAAAGGGCAGGCTATACGCAGATGATCGCATAATTTATTGTAAAGGAAAAAACTTAGAACTAATTAAACAAAACTTACAAGATACTATTTGTGCATTAGAAAAATGGTCAATGAAATTAAATTTTAAGGAAGTACTTAATAATATACTGTGTGTGTGTGTTTGTTTTATTGGCACAGGTTTTGACAACCAACTGGCTAGTCAATTTGTTTTGAGTTCTCTTTTTACACAAGATATTATTAGTATTTACATTTAAAACTATTGTATTGTATTGACAGTTAAGACATGGAATGTTAGAAACTTACTAGTTTACTCTGTTTTTGCTGTTTTGTTTTTTGTATCTTTTTTTTTTATTTTTTATTTTTTATTTTTTATTTTTTTACTTTTTTTTACTTTTAAAAAAAATTTTTATTTATTTTTTTTATTTTTTTTTATTTATCTTTTTTTATTACTCCGCTAAGACATAAACGTGATTCGACACCTCGGAGGTTTAGATCTTCTCAGTAACTTTTTTTTATTTTATTTTTTTTTGTTCTTATTTTTTTTTTATTCTTTTTTTTTTGTCAGAGCTTTAATTTTAAGCAGTTAAAATGACTATATAAAATTTTATATATCTC
The DNA here is from genome assembly GCA_918026665.1 of Diabrotica balteata. Lineage (NCBI taxonomy): Eukaryota > Metazoa > Arthropoda > Insecta > Coleoptera > Chrysomelidae > Diabrotica > Diabrotica balteata. The sequence goes on from OU898280.1 coordinate 44,391,952, forward strand.
TAGATTCTTTGACTATAAAAGATGTGTTAGATTAGAAGGTAATTGAACATTAACTTGAACTAGCTTGGTAAAAAAATTTGATATTTCAATAAAATGTAAAGGACAGTCTAACAGCATATGTTGTAGATCAGCTAGCCCTCCACATATACATTCATTATTATTTGCCAGTCCCATTTTTCTTTTGTAGATCGGAGTCATACAATGATTGCTTCTTATTATACAAATAGTTTTGATGAAGCCTCTGTTGGAAACTTGTTTAAACCATGTCTCGACGGAAATTGTGGGTTGGATTATTTTATAAAATTTGCCTTTGTCTGAATTTTTGTAGTGTCCCTGCCATTTTGTCCGTTTGAGAGACCTGATTACAGATATTAAATCTCCCATAGGAAGTTAATAGGTTTGCAGAGTGGATTCTTTCGTTGTTGCTTTTTTAGTTAGATCATCTACTATTTCGTTGTTTTTTTATACCAATATGTGCTTTTATCCAGCACAATATGATATTTTTGCCTGATTTCAAAGCTTTACTATAATAATATACTATAATAATAAATAACCCTAAAGTAATTTTTCCGTGAATATTAGATTACATAATTTATTTTTAACTATAGTTATTTTCGTTTTGTACTTTTTTAGTAGTGTATAGGTAGTCACATATAAATTATAGGTATGGAAAGCTCATGTATTGATTAAAAAGAGATAAAATATTTGGTTTGATAATTTATTCCATAGAGACATTAACTCCTGCAACTCATGTTCTCCTGATATTGAATAAACAACAGAAATTTAAAATTAAAATGTTTTAAAGTGCAATATTTATATGTATAAAATATATACAGGGTGCGCCAAACCTGTGGTTTTTTCAGTAGTAGTAACATGTAAAATATGTTCAGTAAACTGTGGTAGTCAGTAATAATAAAAGTTTAATACAAAAAAGTGATGTGTATTGAATAGGTCTATAGTTTGAAATTAATTTCTATGATACAGAGTCAGTCGGGACAACATAATGATCCAAAGTTATGTTTTTTTGAATGAAACAGCCTGCATATTTAATCTTTTTTTTTTTGAAAAAAATCGTAATATTTAAAGAGTTATGGATAAGGTTTCCAACGTAATAAAAATGTAAGTGACATATCAAAGTATTTTTAGTGTAGTATGATATTTAAATAATTTAATATATTTGGCATCTAGCCATAGTATATAGAGTGTGATCACTATTTTCAAATACATAATTTTCCCATTTTTTTAATGGAATACGCTGTATATTAATATTTCTATTAACGGACATCTGTGTAACTTAGGTAAAAACACATCTCCTGGGCCAGATGGCATCCAGAGAAGATACCTCAAAAATCTTCCACGGAATATTATCCCGTTGCTTACCAATATAATCAATGCATCCTTAGCACTGGGCTACTTTACTATTCTTTGGAAGGTGGCCAGCACCGTCATGATCCCGAAAAAAGGTAAACCCCTCACCAACCCTAAATCGTACAGATCCATTTCACTACTAAGCACCCTAGGTAAAGTCTACGAGAGGATCCTTAAGGAGAGACTCGTAGAATTTCTAGACGCTCACTTCTTAATTCCAAATTACCAATTCGGATTCAGGGCTGGACACTCCACACAAAATGCATTGGTTGAAGCAACAACTTTTATCTTACAATCAATTAACGAAAGGAAACACGTCATGGGCATATTTCTTGACGTCCAGAAGGCATTCGATCAGGTCTGGCATACAGGCCTGATTGAAAAGCTCCACCTCGCTGGAGGGCCAACACCTTTCGTTAAACTAATAAATTCATATCTCTCTCACCGGACGGTCAGGATCAAAGTAGCCGACCACCTATCCACCCCCTTCACTCCACAAGCTGGAGTGCCCCAAGGCTCAATACTTGCATCAATACTTTACACAGTCTACAACAGTGACATTCCGGCCCACAGCAAGGTTCAGAGTCTCTCCTTCATTTCGCCGATGATACGGTCATTCTCACTTCAGGCTCCCACAGAGAGATTATGTATTCGAGAGATCGCAAGAATACCTTGACAGAGTCGTGAAGTGGTGCAACAGATGGAGGGTTACCATCAACCCCTCCAAAACTCAAACAATACTATTCAAATCCCCTTACTATCGTGACGTCCAGGGCCGGATATCACTTTTGGGAGAAAACCTCGTTCTCAGGATCTCAGTTCCCTACTTGGAAGTTCGTTTTACGAAAACTATCAATTGAAAGGCTGACGTCCAAGAATCCCTTGAGAGTGTGAGACAGAGGTTTAATATCCTGAAAGTGCTAACCGGTAAAATTGGCGGAACGTCTTCTAAAACATTGTTGCACACCTACAAGACGTTTGTCAGGCCAATAATCGAATACAGGGCATGCGTTTACCTTACTCTCAAGAGTCACCAACTGAATGCCATAGCAGCTTCAGAACGTAGAATACTAAGATACTGTATGAGAAAAGATTGGTCGTATCCATCAACCATGGAGCAAAAAGACAAAAGAGGAATGTAAAGGTAGTGAGGGCAAACATATTGTTAGACAGGAAGTGCGATCTTTAGAGGCCACATTAAACAAGGAAAGAGAGTCTCTCTCCTTGTTTGACATCAAATTTAGTTGGGTTATGTTATTGTTTGTCCCAAAAATCACATGGAATCTTATTTATATTGAAGTTTTTTAACAATTGTGTCGCATTTTAGACTCTTATCATTAATAATTAATTAAAACTTTCTCGTCTAAGACACATTCTGAAAAATATTATATAGCTACTGTTAATAAGTGTCGGAAAATTTAAATTTGGCGCATTCGCATTTCCGGATATGGCCGCCATCAGAGGCCACTTTTTTGGTCTCCTTTTCATAAGGATTAGATTCCCTCTTTCGTCTTATTGCTCGATGCCATCAACCCACATCCACATATTGGCCAACATCACGCCAATCAAGGACATAATCCTAACCCTCAGCATCCCAGTATACCCAGCATCCCAATACTGACAGTATTTCACTAAAAAAGTTCCATTTCCTCCAGCTAAACTTCTACATAACGCTGGAACTGAACTTCTTGATGAGTATTTTGAAATTCTTGAAACATTACCCATCTATTATCGCAGATAAAGACTGCGCGCCAGAAATGCTAATAAAGAGCCGTTCCTACTGTATGGCTGGTAACCCCTGACGTGCCTCAACTGGCATGCTAGGCAGATCCCACTTCCTCTTGTGCGTTCTTATCGATTTTTATCGATCACACACATGAGTCACCTTCTTTTCCCCCTGCTTCTTAGTAGTCCACTACTTCTTAGCTCGTGCATCATTTAATTGACGTTTCTCACACTCCTCACAACTCCGCTAAAAAAAAGGAGTCACCCATTCCTTGAAGAGGCTCAGGCCTAAACAAGGTTAAAACTCATGTGTCATGACATCTCTCTACAACGAATACCTCTACAAAACGGCCAGTTTTTAGGTCACCGAACATTTTATATGTGAGTAAATAGGAAGACACCTCCCACAACGGATCCTGTTGTTCACAACGACTCCAGACAAAATGTGCTTTTAGTATGTCTAACAAATAATTGTAATTCTACCTGCCAACAACGGACAGCTAGATTATGTTTCAACTTGTAGTGGCAGAAATTTCTGGGAACAGTAAAGCCTCACCAAACAAAGCAGTAACGGTTCAAAAAATACTTATGATTTAAATCAAATTGGTAAAGATAGATAGCTCTTGGGGTAACTCTTGGGGGAACCTGTAACCCCTACAGAGTGCGTCCCCAGGTGCCCGTCCCGGTTTACCGGTGGGTAGGAGGGAAATAAAATACCTCCCGTGGACCAACAGGTAATTCACCGAATGATTGCCGGTATAAACGATCCCACTATTTACTGGCCAACGACTTCGGACGTAGGAGCTAATATGTGGAAGGGCACTCTTTTGTCCAAAAATCGAGAAATCGGTCTAGAAGGCGGATGAACCAAGGATGGTCAACGGTGGAAGAATGCAGAAGGCAACGGGGAACCGCTGCATTAAAGACTCATAGAGTACCCCTAGTTAAGTCATTATGGTGTACAACAAAAATACTAGAAACCCACTGATCATGGGAATAGGATACCAAGGTCCGGCAGAGTGAGAAAAACACAAGACTATAACGCTCACTTAGTCGTATACATGCGAAATCCTTGTACAAGGGCGCAGAAACCAACAACTTTAAGAGTTGCAACGTGGAATGTTAAAAGTTTGTTCTCTGCAGGAAAATTGGATAATGTTGAACAAGAAATGAATAGACTAAACATCGATGTTTTAGGAATCAGCAATACCCAATGGCCAGGATCTGGGAAATGTTCAACACGAAATGATGGCGTATTTTATTACTCCGGAATCGACAACAACACCCATCGTTACGGAGTTGGGATCACCAATTCAAAGCAATGGAAAAGTTCTTTGATTACCTGTACTCCTTATTCAGAGCGCTTAATATTAATAAAAATTAAAGAAAGACATAACATAATAAATTTTATTCAAGTCTATGCACCAACAGCAAAAAAATATGACAATGAGATAGACCAATTCTACAACGATTTAGAAGAAATACTGAAAACAATCAAAAAACAACACATTAACATAATAATGGGCGATCTTAATGCCAAGGTTGGTCAAGGTAAGGTAGGAGATCTATTAATTCAATTTTGCCAAAGTGAAGACTTCGTAATAACAAATACCTTTTTTAAATTACCTCATCGACGGTTATATACATAAACATCTCCACGACATACCACAGAAAAAATAGTGAGAAATCAAATAGACTACATTAGGATAGCAAAGAGGTATCGTAATTGTGTTAAATGTACTAAGACGTACCCAGGAGCTGATATAGGCTCAGATCATAACCCGGTAGTTACTATGATAGAGGCGAGACCAAAAAAGATTAGAAGACAACACAGAAAGGCACTAGATTTAAATAAACTTAGAAACAAAAATATACGACAAGAAACAGGAGCAGAAATAAATGAAAACCTCCGTTTAGTGCAGCAACAAATTAACGATACAAATAACGTTAACCAAAAATTAAACTACATAAATACAGCTATACAAACAGCAGCAAAGAAACATCTTACAAAAACAACAACAAAGAATAAGGGGTGGATGACACAAGATATACTAGACTTGATGGAACAAAGAAGAAAGGTAAAGAATTACCCAGACAAATACAAAGAAATAAATAAACACATAAAAAAATAAATAAAAGAAGCCAAAGAGGAGTGGATTAAAGAACAGTGTGAAGAAATGGAAACCTATGAGAAAAAGTACGATGCGTTCAATATACACAAAAAAGTAAAAGAGATAACAGGAAGCATAAAGAAATGCCAAATAGGTAAACTTAAAGACAAAGATGGAAATCTTATTGTAGATCTAAAGAATAAAATAAAAAGATGGACAGAATACCTGAATGAATTATTTGAGGACGATAGAAACAACTTAACTGCCCAAAAACTTACATCGTCAAACTGGTAGAAACTTTGATAAACGAATAGCAGAACATAAAAGGTCTTTCAAAAATAGAAAAACAGGTTCGACATACGCACTTCACCTTCTAGATCATATTCATTCTTTTAATGACAAATTTAAAATTCTTCACATTCAAAATAAAGGCCTTAAGCTATCTTTGTTAGAATCTATGAAAATCAACAAATTAAAAAACACAGATATAATTCTGAATGACCAACTTGAGACAAACAGTTCTCCCCTCCTCAACATATTTCATTAGAGACTATAAATTTGTAAACCCAAGCCAAAAATAGATCACTTGAGAAAGGCAATTAGCCGAAACAGCTGTAGTGATAACATTTAAAATAAATTTTGTGGAAGTTTGAAAACAAAGTTTTCAGTGTTTTATTGTTACACAAAATAATAACTTTTTAATTAAATATATTAGATAATTGTATGCAACTGATAGAGAAATACTTCAAATTTTATTGACAGTTCAGCGGGTGGCAAAAGTGTATTAAGTATTGTCATTTTTTTAGAGTAGAAATTCTATTTACGTTTTGATTTCTTACACAATTTGATCATAATATGATATATATTAATACATTGTATTTATAAATACATATTAAATTTAGATTAATAGCTTTAAAACCTAATTATTGTTGTGTATTGTGATTGTGATAAGCCAAAACAAATAAATAGTCTGTAGAAAGCTGATAAGCTGATAAGACATTTTTACTATTAAAGCCCTAAAAGATGTAAGTTTAAAATTTAGACTATGTAATTTTGTATTAAAATATTTTTCCGCAAATCGCCAGGAAATTTTGACATTCCTGTCAAAATTTCTTGAAGAAAAAGTCAGGACTTCCTTACTGTAAGGAAATGTCATTTCCTTACTGTAAGGAAATGATATTTCCGTACAGTTGTTAGTGTTCTACATAAATGATAGAAAACACATTGCTTATAAGGAATTAATTTATATTTTGAAAACATCAAGTCATTGCTGAATACATTTTTAAGATCAATTTGTTATATTTACAGTAATTTGACAGTTAGTACAATTATTGAACATTGGAGGAACACTCTTAGAACTATGAGAAACATTTTGGACAACATGCAGGGTGGAAGTGTCATTTTGTTGAATATTTTGTACTGTGAAAATTTTATTTGCCACCTTAACCTTATTGTTAAGCGATTCTTCGATATATCCTTCAGCAACGTTTGATGACTTCCATCCGCCATGCCTCTTTAAACTAGTTATGTCGGCACCAGGTCAACCAATATTGTTGCAGAAGACAGACGAAAGCAGTGACCAGTACATTCTGTCGGATTTACCAAGTTCAAATAAGTAGCAATTATTTTGGGCATTTTTCTAAATTGATGAATTCCTACCACTTGTCTACAACCCTTTCCGCTTTGATATTTAAAGAAAAATCGGTCACTGTTCATATTTTCTGGTCTTAACGAAACATACTTTCAATAAACATTCAAGTAGATCTGATTAATTACAAATGATCTTGGTTTGTTGGTTTTCGAATCAGGTATGCTGATTAAAAGCTTAGATTCTAAGTCTTCTATATCGTGTACAGTCATTCGGACTAACTCATCCATTCTACAGGCCCCAGAAATACCAAATATTACAGCCACCTAAAAAATAAATAAAGCTATAATCTAAATAGAAATTAAAACCTTGTAAATTACCTTAATCATTAAATTTTCTTTATCTGGAGCTTCCTGGATAAATTTTTTCAATTTCTTCCTTCGTTAAAATCTTAGATTTCTTTGCCCTATAACCTTGAGCTTGCCGTTTCAATAAAGAACGAAGTTTTGAGTATGTAGATATATCTACATTGTGTTTAAGTGCAAGGGTTGACTTCAGCATTGAATAATTGGCCCATAATGTTGAAGATTTCATCTTTAAACAAAGGTCTAGGAAGTATGCCATTACAACATTTTCTGAGAAAGAACTCGTATTTTTACTCATGCGATAATCCATAAAACGTCTGTATGCATTTTCGTACTTTTCTCTTGATTTCTTTGGCAATAATTCTAATGAAGCAGTATTCACTGCCTCAACCAGCTCTGGAGGAGTCCCAGGAATGGAAATTTCATCATCACTTATCATTTTACTTTCGAGAACACCACAATTAAATTTATAAGCGTCAAGTTTGACAATTCAACCTCAATACGTTTCCATAGTAACCCAAGTAATTTTATTAGGAATTTCAAAGCACCATTTATTTGGGAATTAAATTATCGCGTTTTTTTTTAAATCAATCAATATCTGTCGAATTTTAAACGATTTGCGGAAAAATAGTATGTTTACCTCGTAGGAAAAGCCACATTCCTGGACTCTGTGTTGCTAAGTCTCGGCTTGCGCCTCGACTTAGCAATCTTCACAGTCGTCCAGGAATGTTAAGCTTTTCCTACCCGGTAAACAATGTACTATTCCTATGTATTTTAATGTGTTGCAGCAGTCTTAAAACTAAGTGTATTTACTGTTAATATAATAGTTTGACAAATAGTTGACTTTAATTCCTTACTTACTAACTGTTCTGATGTTTTGGCAACGCTGTGGGATTCTGACGACATAAATCTTGAATGACGTGCAAGATTTTTTATATGAAAAATGCTATAGCTACGTTTACTACAGGATTTTCCGTCAATAAGGCTGCATCAATCTGTAGGTAGTTCAAAAAATTTTCAACTCAATGACTTTCGCAAAAGGTTCACAATGGCAAGCCATCTTCCAGGTCTTGACTCTTCAGATTTTCTGGACCTAAAACTGCACCTACAACGAAACACTTTTCATTTTTTTGGTTGAAACGAGTCTCCATGTTGCCACAATCCAAAGGCGTTAGCAATCAAAAAATAACTATTGCTCGGTCTAACGGTTGGCAATATGCTGTAGTATAAGGTGGCATAAATATTATTGATATGTTTGATAACTGATATCTAGATTAGATGTTGTGTTGTCTAGGAATAAGAAATTTTTTCTTTTTGACTTTGCAATTTTCTGTCAAATTTGTACAGGTAATGTGTCATTATTTGTGTGGTCATCTAGGCCATCTTTTTGTAGTACCAGTTGACTTTGAGTTTATCAATATGGTAATTTTAAAACATTGAGGCTTTTTACTTTTACCAGTATTCAAAGGTGTTTCTTTTTCCCCATTTAAATTTGCACATAATAATACGATCAACCTTTCCATAGCAGATTTACCACCAGTGCACTTTTCAATACGAAATATAAAAGTTGTACTTGGTACGGCTCGATAATAAAGACCAGTCTCGTTAGCGTTATAAATATCTTCAGGTAAATAGCCACTTAATAAAATTGTCAGCTTTCTTTGCCACTCTAAAACGTCATCAACGTTAACATTTGCAGTTTCTCCAGAGATTGCTCTAAATGGTTATGTTATGTTATGTTATGCTCTAATAATGTTATGTCTTACGCAAAACTTGTCAAGCCAACCATTGAAAGCTTTAAAATTGAGATCTTTCGCCGCCTATAAAACTCTTTCTTTTATTAAAGGTCCAGATAATGGAATCTTCTAACTTCTTACTTTATAAAACCAATCGTACACTATAGTATCGATGGCAACACCTATAGTTTTAATCTTCTTTTTATGTTGAACATTTCCAGTTTTACTATACTACTTTTTTAAATTTGCCTTTTTCTTTAAAATGTCACAAACTTTAGTTTTTTCTATTTGAAACTTTTCTGCCAAAACTATAATTATTTTTTCAGATGATTTTATCACCAACATGTTTTTCTTCTAAGCTTAAAATCTTTCCTTTAGTCGAAGACATTGTTACCCTTAGATCAGAATATCGGAACTAAATAGTGTGTGATCACATATATATATATATATATATATATATATATATTATGACTAGATGTCAAATATATTTTTTAGACTATTAAAAAATTATACTGCACTAAAAAACTTTGACATATACACTTACATTTTTATTTTTTGAGACACGTTAATTATAGATAGATAGATAGATAGATAGATAGATAATAGATAGATAGATAGATAGATAGATAGATAGATAGATAGAATAGATAGATAGATAGATAGATAGATAGATAGATAGATAGATAGATAGATAGATAGATAATAGATAGATAATAGATAGATAGATAGATAGATAGATAGATTAGATAGATAGATAGATAGATAGATAGATAGATAGATAGATAATAGATAATTAGATAATAGATAGATAGATAAGATAGATAGATAGATAGATATAATA